>PVKA01023155.1:0-35888 GCA_004027165.1 Ctenomys sociabilis | reverse complement strand
AGAGGGCATCAGCCACTATGATCACTCAGTAAGCAATGCTGCCTTTTATTAAAACAAAAGGAGGGAGATGTCGGGAGCCATTCCAAGATGGCGACCGCTCCTCGCTCCCCCGCCCATCGTGTCTGCCAAGATGGCGCCCATATCCGGCTTCCGGGTTCTTGTTGCTGTGCCTGGGCCCCTCCTATCCAGAGAAAAGCCCACCGTTTTATGATCCTACCAATGCCATTTAAACACGTGTATAATTGTGATTGGTCTGTAAAGTCTATATAGCTTCTTGTATCAGGAAATCCGCCTTGCTTGCACGATAGGAGCCGCGGATAGTGGACGCATGTAGAGGCTTGCATCCCACTCGATAAAGGCTTGCTGAACCCGTTGCTGAGTGTCTGAGTGTCTTCTTCCGCGGGACGGGAGCGGCGCCGGACACTTTCTGGATTCAGCATCCTGGGTCACTCATCTATGTATTGGCAGCTGCATGCATGCTGGGCAGAGATGCCTGGGCAGACTGTCCCAAGCACAGAGAAGGATTGGAAGATCCTGACAGGGAGGGCAGGTATGTGCTGGCACAGCTGATGCTACGGTGCTGTTAGCCTACCACCCTCCCCAAGCCCAGGGGACAGCCAGGAAAGGCTTCTTCCAGTTATTCTAAGGGGACTACAACTCCAGTTGCTGCAGGGACTTCTTCATTGTGTCACTCCTCAGGCATGCATTTAGGGCTTTACTGTTCAAATCTTTGAAGGCGCTCTAATTTTCTGTACCAAAACCCTCATTCATTACTTTTTAGAGGCTACAAGACAGTATTGGAACAAGGGTTAAGGTTTCTCTGCAGAGATGCTCTTTGATTTATGATGGGATTAGAGTACAATCCATCTTTTGTATTGTGAAAATACTCTGCTGGTACTTCCTTATACAAACACTTAATCCCTACAACTTTTCTTTATTTTGGTTCCATTTTATACTGAATTATTGCAATAGTCCACAGAAACATAAAATAAGGAAGGCTGCACTGAGCTCAACTATCTGCTGCATGTGATTATTGCAACTGTGTTATTTACTTTTAAGTAAATTGTAGTAGACCTTCTGTTCAGTACTCAGTATTTACTCCTCAGTTTGGTATTTAAATTCATTCTATGAACATGCTCCAAACTTAAAAAGATAGCAATTGATATAGCTTCTCAGTGTAATTTGCCAAGTAAAGCAATACTGGGAAAAAAATAATTGCTGTCACATTCAAAAGGGAAAATGCTAAATAAAATAATTCATTGCTTTTGTTTTATTAAACAAGATGCTGAAAGTATGGAATAAAGCTTGAGTATTCTTTATCCAAAATGTCTGATACATGGTTTCTTTCTAATTTTCATTGACTATTTTTATTACTTTTTTTTGTGGTACCAGGGATTGAACTCAGGACACTGCGCTTGCCGGGCAAGCACTTATTCTACTGAGCTATCTCCCCAGGCCTTCGTTGACTATTTTTAAATTTCAAGATACTTCAACAGATGTAAAGTAGTAATGCTACATTCCAACATGAAATTTATCTATATTATGTACAAGGTACATAAATATACCTTACATACAATGGTGTTTATTGTTGGAGTCATATTAGTGATGAAAAAAAATCCTTTTTGGACTTCAAATTTTGGGCCTGAAATAATCTGTCCTCCAAGACTTCCATCTGTACTAAAAATAATCAACATATTTGCATCATTTGTGCAGAGCAAGTTTTATGGAATCATAAAACTATGTCTTAAATAATTCTTAAACGGAGATCACATCATAAATTTTATTTATTGATTTATGTTATAATAACCTTTTCTAGACATTTTAGTAGAATTGCTAGACCTCAGATGACATTTGCTTTCCAGGATTTCTGCAGTCACATACTCTCTAGTAGTGGAAGTACAGTGCATATGTCATGCTTTTGATCTGAGAGATGACTTTTCTAGTAGCATTGCCATCTAGAATAGCAATGACCTTTCTGTACAGAGGAAAATTGTTATCTGTCACTTTGCTGAAGATACTGCACTCCTAAAGAACGAGCTCTCTTTTTAGTTGTGGGCTATGACAGTTTCAGAAAAAAATGATCTATGGGAATGTTTGCCAATTCAGTCCCTTTCCTTTTCCACGGAGGAGAATGTTGCTATTTTGGCTGACTAACATTTATTACTTGAATTTGTTACTCTAATGTACATGAAACAGCACTTTCCAAAAACAGTGAAATCCCTGTACTTTAAACCAATCTCTACGCAGTGGTTAAAAACTACTTTCTTCTCTTAGATATGTAATACCATGTACAAATAGTATATAGTAATAACTGTCTAGCTCATCTTGGTTGACTCCAATTGTATATTCCTGTTAATACCCTCAGCACTGTCAGCTAAAATAACAAAAAATGAATAAAACTGGAACTACGCAAAATCATTATTCCAGTAGCCTCTCTACGATGGTGATAATGTCAGCAATTTTGCATATGGAAAAATTATGACCAGGTAAAACAAACACAAAACCAGCTATCCAAGATAATCACTTCCTAAGTATGTTATACATTTTGAGAAATTACAACTAATAAAAACACACACAAAACTATTCCAGGCCAATCAGTTAATAAATATGTGATGCACATTCACACTGAGATAGCCAAGATTTCAAAGTCAGTGTATCACCAGTTGAATACATGATATCCAATTGATAACCATGCATTTTACATTTCCACAGCGGCACAGTTCCTTTGAAGTTAAGTCTTCAGCTTCAGAAACTAAACTACTCTTCTTGTAACTTACTGGATTCAATTTAAAATGATAAGAATGAAGGAAAGGAACATCTAGTGAGGGTCTGCTGACCCTCAGGTACTAAAGCAGAAATTTCACTTCCAATTGATCCCTTCCATCTAACATTTTTTGCAGAATCTTAGTCTCATCAACAATTAGAATTTCATAACAGAGTGTATGAATTTAGAGAATGTACTCTTTTTGAGTGATTCTATTAGAGATAGAAAACTTGTGATTTAAAGTAAAAGAAAGTACTTTGGTTTGATATGAATGAATGAATCAATTTGATGCATACTAATTAATTTCAAGGATCCATTTAATAAATTATAATCTGTATCCTAAGGAATATCTTAGCATAATAAGTACAATCCAGTTTTTTTTTTTTTTTTGCTGTGACAGTTCATGGAATTTCATTTTACTCTATGACAAATAAATCCAACAAACAAGGATGCAAATTATGTCCTGTGCAGATAAATTATAAATTTTGAAGAGTAAACCAGCAAATGCATAAGACTTTTCTCTTTTCCTCCTCATATTGTCTAGCATTCTATCCAAGTGGGGTGTGATACTTGGGGTCTTTCTGCATCTTTATTGATTCAGCTTATGTAGATTGTGATTTTATTATTCTAGTCAATAGAGGGAAATGGAAGCTTTCAAGAGCCTTCCCAGACCTTTTCATAGATTATGAGTAAGATTTCCAACATCCAGCATTCAGCCTTTCTTTATATTGTATAATGTCCAAGTTGTTACATCATGAATAGATTTCCTCCTTGAAAGAAATCATTTTTTTTGACAAATTTCACCATTTTGTTGCATTGCACGTATTATCTTCGAATCAGTTGTTTAATTTACCACACAAATGCATGCAAAGTTGGAAAATAAAGTTATAAGAAATTAAACAGAAGAAAAAATTAAGCATTAACTCCTTTCAATAGAAAAGCAAAAGTCAGCAGCATAGTTATCCAAGCCGTCCTACCTACATACGTGACCATCTCCCTCCCCCATCTCCTGTCCTTCTCCTCATCCCAGCATTTCCTTACCTTTGAACAGATTCTTTCCTTTTTCACAGTATCCAATGCACCTTTCATATTTTATTTACTCTCTCAGGTTCTTACAATATTTACAAACAAAAATTCAGATAAAATTTACCAGAACCAGTAAGATGCAAAAAAAGCTGTCCTAAAAGGGAAATTTATAGCCCTAAATTCACACACCAGGAACATGGAACAAGTCCAAATAAACAAATTTATGCTGCATCTCCAGCTTCTAGAAAAAGAAGAGAAAGTCAAGGCCAAACCCCAAAGAAGGCATAAAATTATAAGTATCAGAGAAAAGAAAATTAATGCTATAGAGATGAAGAAAACAGTGCAAAGAATTAATGAATTAAAGAGATGGTTCTTTGAAGAAACCTTTTAAAAATTGATAAAGCCCTAATTAGCATTATGAAAGAAAGTCAAAGTTTTAAACCTTTCTGGCAGTCATATATTTGTGCAAATGTATAAATGATTATTATTTTGTTTTATAAATATAGCATAACATATGTCTTCTATATATTCTTTGTACAATATTGGTCCTGAAGGCACACTCCTATCTGTTTTTTGCAATGGTGTACTTTGTGCTTTTCATAAACTTTTGCAGTGTACTTTCATTTTAGGAGTCTTTAGATGTTATTATTACCCAACAATAATTCCAAAGTAGTATATATTTTCTTTTTTTCCTTTTTTATGGTACCAGGGATTGAACTTAGGAGCTTGCCAGGCAAGCACTTATTCCACCGAGCTATCTCCCTCTCCTAAATAGTATATATTTTCTTGGAAAGTTTTTATTTTCTTGACAAACAGAAACAGTGATGGGTTACAAAATTTGAATACCATGCTGCAGCAATACTACATAGTAGTCAGGATATGGAGTCTTATCTTACTGATAAGTTTTATAAACTTTTTATATATAATTTTGTACATAAAATCTAACTGGAGAGATTTAAAAAACTGGCCTTTCATTTAGTTCAATGTGACTAAGAGAAATTAGATATACTGTTCTTCATATCTTCATAGTATCAAAAATATTTGTATGATAGTCAAAGTTGAAAAATAATGAAATATTTCTATAAATACAATTCAAAAAAATAAATGCTTATTATTTTGTTTTATGAATGACATCTATTTATTTGTTTTTATTAGTCTAGTCCAAATATCACAGTCATTCATCTTTGCAGAGATGTTATAAGCTTTGAAAAATGAATGTAGCCAAGATAGGGTCACAATCCACAACAGGATCCTGGAAAATCAAGCCCTGTCCTGACCTCCCTTCTCCTACCATATCGGTTGCTTTATGAACATGCAGTATTATATAATAAGGCCACAGAGTCTGCTAATACTGATGCTGTGACTTGATCTCTCAGGGAGGAATAGAAGTCGTGGTTATTAATTGTGTCTCAAACTTTGGAGATAATATTTTCCAGAGAAAATTTATACCACCTTTAATGAAGGGTATGACTCCTAATTGTAGTCTTCTGTTTCTCTGCTGATAAAGATCATGATTACTTAGGTCAATAGAATGTCAATAGATCAATCTAAATGTAGTCTTAAGAAAAGGGACTTTATTGAAAGCAGTAAAGTGCTTGTGCTTATACTTGAGTCTAATCCTTTTATCTAAAGGCCCAGTACTAACATGCATCTGGTAAAAAATGACACATCAAAGTTGAGTGAGGTAATGTATGCAAAGTTTTGATGCAGAAAGCCCTAGCACACAGTAATTAGCAGTTAATTGGTCTCAGAAACCCCTGCTATAGTAGATGAAGGATATGCAGTTTTTTCTTAGGTCAATATGAAAGACCTGATGTAACTTTTTACAATACATGCAGAAGTAAAAGCACACTGAAAAGAAAGCTAATCCAAGAGATTAATCAGTCTAAGTATAGCAAGTGAGAGAATCAGAATATACAGACTAGGAATAGATGGACTGTTCAGTAGCTGGAATATTTTTCTAACCATAATGAATAAATTTGATAAATACAATATTAAAGCATAGATTACTGTACACCGAGGTTTCTTCAATAGTAAGCAAAATCCAGTCCATACATGAAGAACATCAGAAATTGAATGAATGAGAATAAGATGAAACAGGAAATTAGTATGAATTCACATTGTATAAAAGAATTTATTTCTCTTGAATTGCACATATGGCATAAATATGTACATTTAGTAGGTGTCAACCAAAGAAAACCCAAAACATAAAATATGCAAGTTCATTAAAAATAACACAGGCAGAAAGAAAGCCAGCCATTTCTCTGTGCCAAATTCACCTTTTCCCAACAAAGGAAAACATATATGTCTTAATATCATTAAGGACAACAAATAAATCCTCCCATGACTGCAATTTCAGGAAGCCAAAAACACCAAAATCGTTAACATATCATAAATCTAGAACAAGCAAGCAACAGGAAGATCCAGCGAAGTGCAGGCCCACCCCTACCCTCTGCAACAGTCCTGAGGGGCAGAGCTGGGAAGATTTAAATAGCTCTAGGAGCACGGAACCAAATGGGCACCTGATCCAAGATGGAGTGCCCATGTGAGGAACATAGTACCACCGAGAATACTGTCTTGCTTATTTTCTCATCCCTGAGACAAAAGATCCAACATCAGTGATGTAAAGAAGGAGAGATCTGTTTTGTTCAGCCATTCAGCCCATGCCAAGCTGGCTCCAAGATGGAAATGGCCAGGTGGAACTGCATGCAGGAAAACTGTACCATGGCAACCAGAGAGTGAAGAGAAATCCAGGGAGAGAGGGGCATCCTTCCAGCACTCGTCCTCAGTGACCTTAGCCTCTGATCAAGCCCCACCTCTTCAGATCAAGTTGGCTACCTCTCCAGAGTGGGACAAAGTGCCCTTAAGAATAATGACTGCGTGATTCAAAATATATACGACTTAGAGGGAGGCATTTCAGACTCAATCCATCACAGACATTACTGGATTAGTTTACAGAAATAAAATATGAATGAAGATTAGAAAAAAATATCATCTGTTTTGAAAAAAAAAAAAAGAAATGGAATAGAAGGTGTGTAAACAGACTTTTGAATTTGAGGAAATGGTACCAAAGTGACACTTGCTCACTGGGAACCAGTGATTGGCCAGGGAAAGGGTCATAGGGACAGTTGTGTTTTCAAAACTTTTGTGCCATGATTGTGTGTTTTTTCACCCATGCATGTGTTTATGTCTGATAGCAAATCTGATTTTTCAAAGTTCCTGAAGGACATTATAATTAATTGTGAACAGCATGAGCACTGGAATTTGACAAGACCTTTCTCTTACTACTCAACTTACTGATGTACCTTGTTCATATTACTTAATTTTTTGAGCCCTGATGTCCCACCTACATCATGGAGATGGTCTGAACAGGGAATGATCTGAACTTCAGTCTAATAATTCCTGTGGTATGTAGAATGTGGTGGCCTTTGACTCAGGCCCTTGCACTCTCCACACAGACAACTAACAGCTTGGGCACCCATAAAATATGCAGCTCAGGAAAACACTCACATCAGTCTGTGATGTGTAGTGAGATTAGTAATGTGTGGTACACTTAGAAAGGAGCACAGTAGATGCTCCATGGTAGTGTGATTGCTTTTAAGATCTGCAACAGTACATATATTGACAATGATTAGTTAAAGCTTTAAATGCAATGAAATTGTCAATGTATATTAAGATCCCTTTTAGCTTTAGATTAATGGAACCTACTGGTACTTCACTAAGGAAAGCAAGGAAGTTTTAGTCTTCCCTTATACAGTTGTGTTAGGGAATTTCCGTAGGACTATGGTAGTGATAAATAAAAAAAGTACAATACTTAAGCATTCTGTTTTGATTTTTTTCTTAAACTAAAAAAAATGCCTTTTAAGTGAATTCTTTTGAGTTGTCTTTTTTTTTTCTTTCTATTTCTTCTGGCCTATGTGAAACTTTATGACAAGTGCCCTAAGAGATAACAAAGGTTCAAAACAACAAAAATAACCCTGCATGCAGAAAAGAAGCAATTCAAAATAAAAGATGAAAAAAACAATGAAATGGCTAAAATAAGCAATATATATTTTGATTAATTCATACACTTCTCCATCAAGCTTTGAAGGCAGTTTTCAAAAATGGCCATAAATCAACAAAAGTAAAAATATAACCTAAGAGAAAAAAGACTGAGATATTTTTGGCCAACAGGGAGAAGAGGCAAAAGCTCAGGGAAGGTTACCTGCAATTCTAGCTGCACAGGGTTTTAGAAAAATAGTACATTATAGCCTCATCTTGTGCATCCCTACGCTGTTGCCTACATAATTCAATTTAAAATTATACGTATTTGTGCAAAAATACTTAAGTTAAACCAATTTTGTTTTAATTAAATTTCTTCAGAAAGAAATAGCAATAAGACAGTTTCAAAATAGGTTAGTAAGGCACTTACAATAATTAATACATTACATATTGTTTTCTTCATAGTGTTTATTCATAGCACAAGATGCAGGCATGATATCTTGTCTAAACACTGCTAGTACAAATCTTTCTTCTCATATAAAATATTTAGACTAGATATACAGATAGTTTCTCTTAGCTAATGAGTTAAATCAATTTTTACAGAACATTGGAAATACATTTAAATTTGTGAGTGAAATACTACCTTGGATTTTGTTCATATTTTATTTTAGAAGAGTTAAAGATTTACAGAATAGTTAGAAAGCAGCAGAGTTCCCAAATATTTTAATGCCTTGTTTTCTCTATTGTGAATACCTTGCATGGCTATGGTTTACCTGTCCAAATAATAAACAAATATCCCCACAGTATTATACACTAAAATCTATACATTGTTGAAGTTTCATCAGTTTTGCCCTGTTTTCCTTTTGTTTCTCCAGAATTCCATCCAGGATGCTACAATACACTAATCGTATTTCCTTGGGCTTCTCTTGATTGCAGTAGCTTCCCTTACTTCCTCTGGATTTGAATGTTGAATCAACACTTACTGGAGAAAGAGGCTTAACCCAAGATTGCAACTATGTAAAAATTGACAAGATTGGCTGACGATGGCTGCCTGTAGAGTCAGGAGTGGAAAAGCACAGAAAGGCTGTCTGCACGCTGAAGATCTGGAGGACCCAGCCAGATGTTTGGGGCATGGCAGTGTCCCCTGCAAATTCATACAGGAGGCTTAAGGTCTGTACCAGGAGCCACAGAACACGCCGCAGGTGAAGGCTGGAGCGCCTCCACAGAATCAGTGGTGAGCCCCCCTTCACTTCCTTTATTCCATTCAGCACAAGCCTGTTGGTTGCTGTCACTTGCGCCAGAGTAAATCCAAGAAAATCTCTAGTAAATCTCTTCAGCTACACTTAAAACTGTGCTGATCAACTTTACGGTGGTACCTTGGTTCGCAAACCTAATTCTCTCCATGATTGTAGTCCTAGGTAGAACTGGATGAGACCCAAATCAAATTTCTCTGTGAGTCAACATTGAACCTAACATTGGATTTGATTCAGTCTGAGCCAATACTATTTTTGAACAGAATCATGGAAGGAATTCAGTTCATGAATCAGGAACCACACTAGCTGGACGTCTCTTATTCAGGTTGACATAATGAATTACCCTAAATATTATCAGTTTCAGGATTACTGACCAGGTATTTTATCACATGTTAATCAAGCAGGACTTTTTTGATGCTTTACTCATGATTAAACAGGGGTTATAGCAAGGAACACAGAAACAAGGTGTGATTCTCATCAGATATGAGAAGGGTAACTATCATTAAAATCATTTTACAATCATTGAAATTAATCTTAATGCTTGTTGGGGAAGAGTATGTTTTTAACAATATTCCCCTATGTCAAACTCTATTCTTTTATTAGTCTTTGAGAGTCACTTGAAAGTCACCATGTGCAGCACACTTGGGAGTGTCTTTCATGATGTAATATTTGCATAAATATTCTTAGGCTATCTGCATTACTTTGAATTCTAAATTAGATATTTATCAAATTTCCCCTGTTTAATTTATCAATCACATATTTACACCAATACAGAAAGATAAATATCTATTTTATACTTTGTTTTATAATCCAAAACAATCATGACTGTTTTGTGTTTCAGATTTTTCCAGTTTTGAACATTGAGAGCCTTCAGTTGAATCTCACATCCCTTGGATACATTGTCATCACTTGGGAGTGGGGTGGAGTCTGCTTGATCATTTTCATGTTTTCTGACTACAAAATGTTCAAGGTTGATCTTGTTTATTTCCTGCCTTGGTCCTAAAATCAGTCATTTCTTCAAAGAATTGTCATCTTTTTGTTTATGGATGGTGTCAAGAACCAAGGTCTGGTGTGTATTTATATCTAGCTTTCTCACCAGACAGAACAAGCAAAGTGTGTTTGTGTGTGTGTGTGTGTGTGCATGCACTTGTGTGTGTACACAATTACAAAGGCTTGTTATATAAATTTCTTTATGTGTAGTAAAACACATATTTGAGCATGGTGACAGGCCCATCACTACGAGGAACTGTACCCTCTCTTATTTTCTGTCATATCCTAATTCAGCACTGGGAACTCTAGCCCACCATCTATCACTCCCCATCTATAGACACACCTGCTCAATTTCAGTATATATGTTTTCAAAATCATTAACTCATTTTCCATGGCAAACAGCTTTATTAACTTTACAATTCATTACACACTTTCTTTACTAAAATTCCTTCTCTAATAACCTCATGTTCTTTTTCATGTACGTATTCCCCATCTCTATCAACAATATTATTTTTACATTTTCAATTCCAGCAAATGTTCAAATTGTCACTATCTACCAACCTTCCATATTTATATTTTAAAATTTGCATATATTACTGATCACTTCATGAAAGAAATTACTTCAGATTTTGACAAAGGTGTGGCACTTACCCACCATTAAAGCACCATGCCTAACATCTCCACTGCCCTATAAAATATTTCATGCTCCAGCTGTTCAACATTCTCACACCCAATTCCCTGTGAAGTAGCATATTTTCATTATTTCTATTGATTTATTTTTGAAGAATGGCATATATGTGAAGTTGTAGAGTATGTGACTTTCTCAGAGTAGCTTCTTGCACATAGCACGATCAATTTAAGATTTACGCAGGCCTTCATGATTTTATTACTCATTTCATTGTATCACTCAATAATACACCAAATACTTCAGTATTTGTCAACTTATACTTTTCTATAAAGAAAACTGGGCTGAGTCTAGTTTTGAGCAAGTATAAATATCTACTCAAGCTTCGTCAATCCTGACCATACCTGCCCAGCCCAAGAGATCAGCCTAAAACAGCTCACCAACTCTGCCATATTCCTGGATCCTGCCCATGGTGCCTAGCCGGAGAGACTGGCCTGAGACAGGGGCTGACTCCAGCGGACTCCTGGATCCTGCCCCAAGCTCTCCCAGTGAGTGGGAATTTGCATGACTCACAAAGCTTCCCAGATCAGGGACTGTGTGGTGAGTCTGAGGAAGAGCCTTTGGTTTCTTCCCATGTGAGCTACCCGGATCCCCGCCCCTATGCTCTCCAAGACAGTGACCGACCTGAAACCTCAGGACCGACTCACCAGCACCTCCCCAGATCTCCTGCCCTAAAGCCCACTGAGTGAGTGGGAATTTCCCCAACTCCCTGGGCATCAAAGTTCAGTGAGTGTAGAACTCCAGGCCTGCTGGGCTGGAGAGACATTGCCCAGGGATTCCCTGTGCTCTCCCAGCCCCTGCGGCCAGAGACCCAGCGCAACACGGCCAATGAGAGCTCCAGGCCCCCCGCACCAGAGAAACATTCCCCAGTGATTGCCGGTCCAACCCCATGGCACCAGACCCAGTGTAGGTCGGCCTGGAGTAAGAACTCCAAGCCTGCCATGCTGGAGGAATATTTTTCAGCAATTCCCGGTCCCACGACACAGCCCAAATCCAGGCACAGCCCTGGCTGTGAGAGTGGGCACAAAGCCTGATGTGCTGGAGGGACCTTTCCCAGCCTTCTCGGGTTACAGCATGTACCCCCCGAAACAGCACAGGCTGGCTGACCCAGTACAGCCTACCTGGTGAATGAGATCATACACTATCCTTTTTGGAGCCCAGCAGAACCACCAAAGCCCAGGCCCACCCACCTAGAGAGTGACCTTCCTGACACAGGAGGGCTGACCCCGGCAATTTTCCGGATCCTCACCACAAAGCCATCCAATACAGTGGGAATATTCATTACTTGCTCTGCATCCCAGTTCAGTTCGTGCTCGCCTGAACAGGGAACCAGCAGAGGAGAAGCACAGGAGCTACAGCAAACAGGAACTGAACAAAACAGCTAGATCCAGGACAGGCATACCTGGATAAGCTCAAATTTAATAGACTGGTACCCGAATCTCATAACAAACTAAGGTTATAGCTGCACCAAAGCTCTACACCAAAGGTCAAAGGTCAGTGCTATAAAAATGATGAAGACAAGGGAAAAATGCAATCCCAGAACTCAAGTCCACCAGTGAGGGCACAAGACACTAGCTCAGCTGTAATGAATGAATTAACAGATATAGCAACAAAGGAAAAATAGCAGAAAAGTATAAAGGATATCAGATGAGAAGTAATTGTTCAAAATAAAACAGAAGTATCTGAATACATACTATCTGAAAAAAAGAATGAATACCAAAAAATTGGGGGGGAAACAATGCTCACCCAGAACAGGTTCAGAGAGCACTATTCTAGCTGAAATGTATGAGTTAACAGCATCTGAAGCAAAGACACAACAGCAGAAAGGTCATGAGGAACTCAAAGCAGAAATAATTTCTGAAATCAAAAAAGAATTCCTTTAAAAAAAGAATTCTTTGAAATCATAGCATATGAAATACAGAAACAAGTCCAGAAATATAGAGAGGAAACCCAAATTGGAAGAAACACTGCAGAAAAAGAATTAATAACTACCTCTAAAGAAGACATGGATAAAAAAATTCAGGAGATCAGAAATATGATGGATTCCTTGAATGAGCAATACAGAAAAGAAATAGAACACATGAAACACAGTCAAAGATATATAGAAGAACTACAAATAGCAATCATGAGTCTACAAAACCGTCTGAGTGAAAGCGAAGACAGAGTTTCAGATCTTGAAGATGCCACAGCAGCTAGTGAAAAGGTGAGAAAGGATCTCTTAAAAACAATGAGAATGCAGGAAAAAATAATCCATCACCTGCAGGATGATGCCAGAATGAACAATGTGAGAATAATTGGTGTCAACGAGAATGAAGGAGTCAATACAAATGACGGAAAAAGAATCCGGGGAGAAACAATTGCAGAAAACTTCCCAAATATGAGGAAACAATCCAACATTCAGGTCACTGAAGCATACAGAACACCAAATAATCTCAACCCAAGTAGAAACACATCGAGACATATAATAGTTAAGATCCCAGAAATCCAACAGAAAAATAATATACTGAAAGCTGCTAGAGAGAAGAAGGAGCTCACATTCAAAGGAAAACCCAGCAGAATTACAGCCGACTTCTCTACACAATGAAGGCAAGGAGAGCATGGAGCAGAGTTCTTCAAGTCCTACACGAAAACAAATTCCAGCCCAGAATACTACACCCTGCAAAATTCTCTTTCAGGTTTCATGGAGAAGTGAAATACTTTCATGACAAAGAACAGCTAAAGAATTTCATGATGACAAAGCCATCCCTTGACAGGCTGCTGAAAGAGGTTCTAGAGAGAGACCAAAATGACCAGAACTCCATGAAAGAGAATGGAAAGAACCCACTAAACAAGACAGTCAATTAAATACAGGTTACAAAGGAGTAAACAATACCAGCTAAATATCATGACAAACATAAGTCAGCACATTTCAATTATAACCATAAATATAAACACACTCAGTTCTCCAATGAAGAGAAATAGACTGGCACAGTGGATTAGGAAACAAAATCCAACAATATGCTGTATTCAAGAAACACACTTACCACAAAAGGACAGTGATAGGCTCAAAGTCAAAGGACGGAAAACAATACTATATGCCCCAGCACCTCAGAAAAAAGCAGGAGTAGCAATTCTGTTCTCAGACAGTCTCAACTTCAAACCAAGAATGATCAAACAACACAAATAAGGCCACTATATATTGGTCAGGGGAAAAATTCAAGAGCAAGAAGTAACAGTCATAAACATCTATGTGCCAAACACAGGAGCACCCAACTACGTAAGACAAATCATAAGGGACATGAAAACCTTAAGGTCTAAGAACACAATATTAACAGGAGATCTTAACATACCTTTATCTCAAAAAGATAGGTCAACCAGACAAAAAATTAGCAAGGAAGTAGCAGAACTGAATTAAAGCTTGGAACAAATGGAACTGGTGGACATATACAAAGTGTTCCACGCAACCACAGCTGCATACACATTTTTTTCAGTTGCACACGGATCATTTTCCAAAATAGACCACATACTAGTCCAGAGGTCATGCCTAAGTATATGCAAGAAAATAGAAATTATCCCATGCATACTATCTGACCACAATGCAATGAAATTGGAAATAAATGACAAAAGAAACCAGAAAAACCCACTAAATTCATGAAAACGAAACAACACCCTACTCAGCAACCAATGGGTCGCAGAAGAAACTCAACAAGAAATTCAACAATATCTACAATTCAATGAAAATTCAAGTACAAATTAGCGGAATTTATGGGATGCAATGAAAGCAGTTCTTAGAGGTAAAATAGTAGCTATGTACTCACACATCAGGAAAACAGAAAGGGAACAAATTAGCACCTTAATGTTGCACCTCCGACAAGTAGAAAAAGAAGAGCAAACAAAACGCAGAGCACAAAGACGGGAAGAAATCATAAAGATTTTAGCAGAAATTAACTCAATTGAGATAAAAAAGAAAGTTCAAAGAATCCACAAATCAAAAAGTTGGTTCTTTGAAAAACTAAATAAAGTTGATAAGCCTCTTGCCAACCTCATCAAAAAGAGGCAAAAGAAAATTCAAGTACAAGCGATAAGGAATGAAAAGGGTGAAATCACGACAGAGCCAGTGGAAATTCAGAAGATTATCAATAGTTACTTCGAGAATCTTTACGCTCACAGAATAGAAGACACAGAAGAAATGGACAGATTCCTCGAAAGGTTCAAATTACCAAAACTGAATCAAGAAGATATTACAACTCTCAATAAGCCGATAACAGCCAACGAAATTCGAAACGTAATAAAAAGCCTACCAACAAAGAAAAGTCCAGGGCCTGATGGATTCACAGCTGAATTCTACAAGAAATTTATAGAAGACATAATCCCCACACTCCACAAACTCTTCCATGAAGTTGAAAGGGAAAAAGCCCTCCCAAAATCATTTCTGGAGGCAAGTTTAATAGTCATTCTAAAACCAGGGAAAGGCACAACCAAAAAGGAGAACTACAGGCCAAACTCACTCATGAACATAGATGTAAAAGTACTTAACAAAATCCTGGCAAATAGAATACAGCAAATCATCAAGAATATCATACACCATGACCAGGTAGGATTCATCCCAGGGATGCAAGGATGGTTCAATATTCGAAAATCTATAAATGTAATATACTATATTAATAGACTGAAATCTAAAAACCACATGATCTTGTCAATTGATGCAGAGAAAGCCTTTGACAAAGTCCAACACTCATTCATGTTCTAGGTCCTACAGAAAATTGGAATAGATGGACTCTATCTTAACTTGATAAAAGCCATCTATGATAACCCAAAAGCTCATATAATCCTAAATGGGGAAAAACTGAAATCTTTTACTCTTAAATCAGGTACAAGACAAGGACGTCCTCTATCACCACTCCTATTCAATATAGTCTTGGAATCCTTAGCAACAGCCATTAGAAAAGAGGGAGAAATGATGGGAATAAGAATAGGAACACAAGAAGTTAAATTATCACTATTTGCAGAAGACATGATTCTTTACTTGGAAGACCCCAAAAAGTCCACCAAGAAACTACTAGAACTGATAGGGAAATTCAGAAGCATAACAGGATACAAAACCAATATGCATAAGTCAGTAGCATTCCTCTATACAGATAACAAACACACTTAAAGGGAAACTATAGAAACAATACCTTTCACAATAGCACATCGGAAAATGAAATACCTTGGGATTCACTTAACCCAGGAAGTCAAAGATCTTTTCACAGAAAATTACAACACCCTAAGAAACGAGATTATAGAGGATTTCAGAAAATGGAAAGATATTCCATGCTGCTGGATAGGAAGAACCAACATTGTGAAGATGGCCATACTCCAAAAATTGCTGTACAGATTTAATGCAATCCCTATCAAACTGCCACCATCATAACTCCCACATATAGAGAAATCAATCCTAAAATTTATATGGAACCACAAACGACCTAGAGTAGCAAAGACAATCTTGGCCAATAAAGACAAGGCAGGGGGCATCACAATTCCTGATTTGAAATTGTACTGCAAAGCCACTGTGATAAAATCAACATGGTATTGGCAACAAAATAGACCTGAGGATCAGTGGAATAGATTAGAAGATGCACAGGCATCTACGAAAACACTCAGCCATCTTATCTTCGACAAAGGGGCTACACAAGCTCACTGGAAGAAAGATAGCCTGTTTAACAAATGGTGCTGGAAAACATGGCTTTATACATGCCAAAAACTAAAACTTGAACCAGCTCTATCAGCATGCACTAAGTTAAAGTCAAAATGGTTTAAAGATCTAAACTTTAAAACAGAAACACTCAATCTCCTGGAAGAGAAAGTAGGAGGAACTCTTGAAGACATAGGGGTAGGTAAAGAGTTCATGAACAAACATATACTCGCACAGGAAGCTCTTGAAAGAATCAACAAATGGGATCAACTCTTCTTAAGGAGATTCTGCACGTCAAAAGAAATTGTCAACAGAGTGGAAAGACAACCCACAAACTTTGAAAAAATCCTAACAAATAAGCAATCAGACAGAGGACTACTGTCTAGAATTTATAAAGAACTAAGATATAACAGGGCCCTCAAATTTAAAGACCCAATTCTGAAATGGGCATCTGAGATGAATACACACTTCTCAGAGGGCGAAATTAAGGAAGCGAATAAATATATGAAAAAATGCTCCACATCACTAGCCATTCGTGAAATGCAAATAAAAACAACACTGAGATATCATCTCACTCCAGAAAGAATGGCTATCATAAGGAAGTCAAACAACAACAAATGTTGGAGAGGTTGTGGGGAAAAGGGAACACTTCTCCACTGCTGGTGGGAATGTAGACTGGTACAACCATTGTGGAGGTCAGTGTGGAGACTCCTGAAAAGAGTAGGACTAGAAATCCCATGCAAGCCGGCTATCCCCCTACTGGGAATTTTCCCAAAGGATCTGGATACATTGTGTCATAGAGATACATGTGTACGTATGTTTATAGCAGCGCAATGTGTGATAGCAAAATCTTGGAAACAACCAAGATGTCCATCACATGAGGAATGGTTGAAAAAGATGTGGTATTTCCATATAGTGGAGTATTACTTAGCTATTAAGAATGATAAGTTTGAGACATTTATACTGAAGTGGATGCCACTTGAACATATACTCATAAGTGAAATAAACCAGACACACATTTGTAAATATCGTATAGTCTCCCTAGTATAACAAGTGAAAAGCAGAAATACAAAAGGTAAAATCATTTGAGTCAGATAAGGCAAAGTGAATGGCATATGCTGCAGGATACTAATCAGCTTTTCTTCTGGATGGTTAACAACCTAAGATCACAAGTCAATGTTGGAGAAATAGAAGGGCCACAAAAACAGCCAACATTTTGGCTCTAACCTTTCAAGGTCAGCGAAGACTCAGGACATAGGAGAATCTGTACTGCAACATCGTGAAACTCAGGTGAGCTCCAAATTTTCTGAACAAGGAGATTATGGAGCCACAGAGGAAAGAGATCGAAGTTCTAAAGTGTGCCTGGGGAGAGTCACATGAAGAGAAAACTTTCTCTCAAGCTCTCACAGAGAGCAAACTGGTCAAGCATTGGCCGTGACTCATCCATATGGATGACACAGACAAAGGAACTACAGAATAATGTACAGGACTACAAGATAAACCCTGAAAGAACTTCCCTGACCACATTGGAAATATAAAGTTCATGTGTTGGTATATAAGTCTTGATTTATCTAAGTCTTAACCACCCGGCAGAAAAGTATAAAAATGAAGTATACATCATGAGGACATAATATTAAGCTGAGCTGTAAATGGCTATGGTTGACAATTTCTTTGAATAACTCACTATCGTTGTAGAATGCTGGACTGTGCTGGATTGTGGTGTCGAGTTCAAGCACCTAAGTTAGTTGAATGTCAATGGAGTGCCCACTTTTGACAGGTGTAGACAAAGGAAGGAGTGTAGAAAGAAAAAATCATGATGTGTGTGTATAGACAGTACAGTTGGGATAGATAACGCTGTGCTTCTACATAATTCTATGACAGGCAAGATCTGCAGAAATGGTGTTTGGACAGGATATTATGTCAGCTTCTAGTACTACAGTCATCCACTAGGAAAATAATTATTGAATTTTTGATATAATTCAGGTATAAAAAATAAGATAAGTAAGCAGCTATACTCTTAATTCACTGATAAGACATATCTGCTAAAATAATATCTGTATATATAATATCATGTATGTACCTTGTACAATACCAAAACGTTATGAAAACAGTTTGCAGCATATTAATTTATCGAACCTGTATGGTTAAGGTGTCTTGAAACTGTCTGATTGACATTTGTACTTCAATAAAATAAAATAATAAAAGAAAATAAAATGAAAAAACAAGAATGCAGGAAAAGATAAAGCATCACCTGCAAGACAGAAGGAAAAACAGTGTGAGAATAATTGGTATCAATGACAATGAAGAAGTCAATACAAGTGACATAAAAAGAATTTGGGGAGAAGTAATCGCAGAAAACTTCCCAAACATGAGGAAACAATCCAACATTCAGATAACCCAAGCATACAGCACACCAAATAACTTCAAGCCAAGTAAAAACATGCTGAGACATAAAATAGTTAAGATCCTAGAAATACAACACTAAAATAATATACCAAAAGCTGCTAGAGAGAAGAAGGAGCTCACATTCAAAGGAAAACACAGCAGAATTACAGCCGACTTCTCTACACAAACAATGAAGGCAAGCAGAGTATGGAACAGAGTTCTTCAAGTCCTACAGAAAAGCAAATTCCACCCCAGACTATTATACCTGCAAAACTCTTTCAAGTTCAATGGAGAAGTGAAATACTTGCATGACAAATAACAACTCAAGAATTTCATGATGACAAAGCCATCCCTTCACATGCTGCTGAAAGATGTTTTAGAGAGAAACCATATGACCAGAACTCCATGTTTGAGAATGGAAGGAACCCACTAAACAGGACAGACAATTAAACACAGGATACCAAGGAATAAAAAAACACCAGGCAAATATCATGACAAACATAAGTCAGCACATTTCAATTATAACCATAAATATAAACGCACTCAATTCTCCAATGAAGAGAAATAGACTGGCACAATGGATTAGGAAACAAAATCCAACAATATGCTGTATACAAAAAACACCCTTAACTCAAAAGGACATTGATAGTCTCAAAGTCAAAGGATGGAAAGCAATACTACATGCCCCAGAACCTCAGAAAAAAGCAGGAGTAGCAATTCTGTTCTCAGACAGTCTCAACTTCAAACCAAGAATGATCAAACAACACAAAGAAGGCCACTATATATTGGTCAGGAGAAAAATTCAAGAGCAAGAGGTAATACTCATAAATATCTATTTGCGAAATACAGTAGCCTCCAACTGTGTAAGACAAATCTTAATGGACATGAAAAATCTAATGTCTGAGAACACAATCTTAACAAGAGAACTTAATACACCCTTATCTCAAAAAGATAGATCAACTAGACAAAAAATTAGCAAGGAATTAGCAGAACTGACCCAGAGCTTGGAACAAATGGTCCTGGTGGACATATATAGAGTGTTCCACCCAACTACACCTGAATAAACATTTTTTCAGCTGCACATGGGTAATTTTCCAAAATAGACCACATAGTAGTCCAGAGGTCATGCTTAGGTATATGCAAGAAAAATAGAAATTATCCCATGCATATTATCTGACCACAGTGTTAAGAAACTTGAAATAAATTACAAAAGAAACCAGAAAAACCCACTAAATTCATTGAAACTACACAACACCCTACTCAGCAATCAATGGCTTGCAGAAGAAATTAAACAAGAAATTCAACAATATCTACAGTTCAATGAAAATTCAAGCAAAGCTAAGTGGAATTTATGGGATGCGAAGAAAGCAGTTCTTATAGGGAAAATCATAGCTATGAACTCAAACATTAGGAAAACAGAATGGGAACAAACTAGCACCCTAACGTTCCACCTCTGAAAACTAGAAAAAGAAGAGCAAACAAAACCTAGAGCGCAAAGACGGGAGGAAATCACATAGATTAGAGCAGAAATTAATTCAATTTAGATGAAGAAATCAGGTCAAAGAATCCACAAATCAAAAAGTTGGTTCTTTGAAAAACTAAATGAAGTTGATAAGCCTATAGCTAACCTCATTAAAAGAGGTAAAAGAAAATTCAAGTACATTCAGTAAGGAATGAAAAGGGTGAAATCACCACAGACCCAGCAGAAATTCAGAAGATTATCAGTAGTTACTTCGAGAATCTTTACACTCACAGAATAGAAGACACAGAAGAAATGGACAGATTCCTCGAAGGTACAAAATACCAAAACTGAATCAAGAAGATATAACAACTCTCAATAAGCCAATAACAGCCAAAGAAATATGAAAAGTAATAAATAGCCTGCCGACAAAGAAAAGTCCAGGTCCTGATGGAATCACAGCTGAATTCTACAAGAAATTTATAGAAGATATAATCCCCATACTCCACAAACTCTTTAATGAAATGGAAAAGGAAGCAGTCCTCCCAAATCATTTCTGAAGGCAAGTATGATACTGATTCCAAAACCAGGGAAAGACACAACCAAAAAGGAGAAGTACAGGCCATTGTCCCTCATGAACATAGATGCAAAAGTAGTCAACAAAATACTGGCAAATAGAATAGAGCAATTCATCAAGAAGATAGTGCACCATGACCAGGTAGGATTCATCCCAGGGATGCAAGGATGGTTCAATATTCGAAAATCTATAAATGTAATACACTATATTATTAGACTGAAATCTAAACACCACATGATAATCTCAACTGATGCAGAGCAAACTTTTGACTAAGTCCAACACTCATTTAAGTGCAAGGTCCTACAGATAATTGCTATAGATGGACTCTACCTTCGCTTGATAAAAGCCATCTATGATAACCCAAAAGCTAATATAATAATAAATGGGGAAAACTGAAATCTTTTACTCTTAAATACAAGACAAAGATGTCCTCTATCACCCCTCCTATTCAATATAGTCTTGGAATCCTTAGCAACAGCCATTAGAAAAGAGGGAGAAATAAAGGGAACATGAATAGGTAAAGAAGAAGATAAATTATCACTATTTGCAGATGACATGATACTTTACTTGGAAGACCCCAAAAATTCCACCAAGAAGCTACAAGAATTGATACAGAAATTCGGTAGCATAGCAGGATACAAAATCAACATTCAAAAGTCAATAGCCTTCCTCTACACAGATAGCAAGCACACTGAAGGGGAAACAATAGAAACAATACCTTTTACAATAGCTCCACAGCAAATGAAATACCTTGGGATTCACTTAACCAAGGAAGTCAAAGATCTTTTCACAGAAAATTACAACACCCTAAGAAACGAGATTCCATGGTCCTAGATAGGAAGAACCAACATCGTGAAGATGGCCATACTCCAAAAATTGCTGTACAGATTTAATGCAATCCCTATCAAACTACCACCAACATACACATTCCTAAAACTTATTTGGAACCATTAATGACCCAGAATAGCAAAGGCAATCTTGGCTAATAAAGACAAGGCAGGGGGCATCACAATTCCTAATTTGAAATTATAATACAAAGCCACTGTGATAAAATTAACATGGTATTGGCAACAAAACAGACCTGAGCATCAGTGGAATAGATTAGAAGGTGCAGAAGCATCTGTGAGCACACTCAACCATGTGATCTGCTACAAAGGGGCCAATCATACTTACTGGAATAAAGATAGCCTCTTTAACCAATGGTGCTTGAAAACCTAGCTTTCTGCATGCCAAAAACTAAAACTTGACCCAGCTCTATAACCGTGATCTAAGTGAAAGTCAACATGGATTAAAGATCTAAACATTAAAACACATACACTCAATCTCCTGGAAGAGAAAGTAAGAGGAACTCTTGAAGACATAGGCATAGGTAAAGAGTTCATGAACAAACATATTTTCTCACGGGAAGCATGTGAGAGAATCAACAACTGGGATCAACTCTTCTTGAGAAGCTTCTGCACATCCAAAGAAATTGTCAACAAAGTGAAAAGACAACCCACAAATTTTGAAAAAATCCTAATAAGCAATCAGACAAAGGTCTGTTGTCTAGAATATATAAAAGAACTAAGATATAACAGGGCCCTCAAATTTAAAGAGTCAATTGAGAAATGGGCATCTGAGATGAATATACACTGCTCAGAGGATGAAATTAAAGAAGCGAATAAATATATAATAAAATACTCCACATCGCTAGTCATCAGAGAAATGCAAATAAACACTGACATACCATCTCACTCCAGAAAGAATGGCTATCATAAGGAAATCAATGAACAACAACTATTGGGAAGGTTGTGAGGAAAAGGAAACACTTCTCTACTGCTGGTGGGAATGTAGACTGGTACAACCATTGTGGAGGTCAGTGTGGAAACTCCTCAAAAGAGTAGGACTAGAAATCCCATTCAAGCCTGCTATCCCCCTACTAGGAATTTTCCCAGAGGAGCTGAAAACATTTTAATCATAGTGATATATGTGTACCTATGTTTATAGCAGCACAATTTGTGATAGCAAAATCTTGGAAACAATCAAGATGTCCATCACATGAGGAATGATTGAAAAAGATGTGGTATTTCTATATAATGGAGTATTACTCAGCTATTAAGAATGATAAGTTTGAAGCATTTATACTGAAGTGGATGCCACTTGAACATATACTCATAAGTGAAATAAACCAGACACACATGTGTAAATATCGTATAGTCTCCCTAATATGACAAGCAAAAAGCAGAAATATAAAAGGAAATGTACAACAACAATTAAAATCAATTGAGTTAGATAAGGCAAAGTGAATGGCATATGCTGCAGGATACTAATCAGATTTTCTTCTGGATGGTTAGCAACCTAAGTTCACAAATCAGAGTTGGAGAAATAGAAGAGCCACAAGGCCAGCCAACATTTTGGCTCTAACCTTTCAAGGTCAGTGAAGACTCAGGACATAGGAGAATCTGTACTGCAATATCATGAAACTCATGATATTTTCTGAACAAGGAGATTATGGAGCCACAGAGGAAAGAGATGGAAGTTCTATAGTTTGCCTGGGGAGAGTCACATGGAGAGAAAACTTTCTCTCAAGCTCTCATAGAGAGCAAACTGGTCAACCATTGTCCGTGAGTCATCCACATGGATGACACAGACAAAGGATCTGCAGAATAAGGTACAGGACTACAAGATAAACCCTGAGGGGACTTCGCTGACTTCATGAGAAAGAAAAAGTACATGTGTTGGTATATAGGTCTTCCTCTATATAGGTCTTAATCATCCATCAGAAAATTATAAAAATGAGGTATACACCACAAGACCATAATAATATGTTGAGCTGTAAATGGGTGCGGTCGACAACTTTTTCAGATAACTCACTACTGTTGTGGAATGCTGGACTGTGTTGGATTGTGTCATCGAGTTCAGACACCTAAATTAGTTGAATGACAATGGAGTGCCCATCTTTGACAGGTGTAGAGAAAGGAAGGGGTATAGAAAGGAAGAATCATGATGTGTGTGTATGAACAGTACAGTTGGGATAGATAATGCCGTGCTTCTACATAATTCTATGAGAGGCAAGATTTGCATTAATGTTGGTTGAACAGGATATTATATCTGCTTCTGGTACTATGGACAACTACTAGCAAAATAACAAGGTAGAGTGTATTAATTATTGAATCTTTGATGTAATTCAGGTATAAAAAATAAGATACGTAAACGTCTATACTCTCTTATTTTACTGGTAAGAGACATGCTATAATAATGTCTGTAAGTATGATATCATGTATGCACCTTCTATGATACCAAAACATTATAAAAACAATTTGCAATGTATTTATTATTCAAACCATCTCGTCAAGGTATCTTGAAACTGTCTCATTGATATTTGTACTTCAATAAAATAAAAATTAAAATTAAAAAAATATATCTACTCAAAGTGCAAGAATCTAAGATTTTCTACACTTGTAAATTTTCAGAAAAACTAATTTACTAGGAGTGAAATTACATCACATTGTAAGTGGGCATAGCTCTGTATGATGCTGCCATACAGCTTTCCAAAGTGGCTTTCCCCTTATACTGATATTTTCACCTTTCACTATCTTGTCAGTTGAGACTGTTACTCTAAATCCCCACCATATTTGCTAAGACAACAGTTTGAATTTAAACAACCTCATAGATTTGTATTCAGATCTAGCGGTGGTTTCATTTGCAATGTTTTAATGACAAATGATATTCACTAATTCTTCATAAGTTTATTCACTATTTAGCGTCATTAGTATGAAGTTATTGAATAGTTTTAATTGTGATGTTTCTTATGAATGAGTTTTAAGTGTTCTTTATATTTTTGATATCAGAACATATTAGCTTAGTCCTTTGCAAATGTTTTCTTCCAATTTTTTGCTGTTCTTTATAGTCTTTTAGTATGTCTTTTGATGATGAATTTTTTATTTCAATAAAGTCTGAATTAACTTTTTTCTTAGATCATGTCTTTAGTACTGTACCCATAAATGTGTCATTAAAATATGACATACTTTTTCTTCTAAAAGTTGTAGAACCTTAAATTTTACATTTTGTCTATGATAAATTTTGAAATAATTTTGTGTCTATGTCTGTTTGTTTCTTCACACAGATATTTAATTTTTCCATAATTATTTGCATGGAAGACTATCTTTCCTTCATTAGACTGAATTTTTAACCAAAATTAAATTTACTATACTTCTTCTTATTATGGGCTCTCTGTTCTGATCCATTCATTGATGTGTCTCTTTCTTTACTAAAACTGGACTATTACTATCATTTTAGCCTTATGGTAGCTCTTGATGCTCGGCAGCATGAGTTTTCCATTCTTTCTTCAGTCTCGTACCAGTTCTCTGGGGTTGATCACTTCTACACATGATTTCAGAATAAAATTGTTCATGTCTCCATCTCCTCTGGGCTACTACACCAAAAAGCCATATTGGGTAGATATGTCTGTGACAGACATGTAGTTCTTAAAGTTCTTGAGGCTAAGGCATGCAAGAGCAAAGATCAGGCAACTCTTTAAAGCGATAGTTCCATTCCTGACTCACCGATGTGTGCCTTTTGGAAGAGCGAGAAAATATCACAAAAGAGCACACTTTCCTCTTCTCATACGGCCACTAATTCTGCCATGAGAAGTTCATTTTCAAGATCCTCTCTAATCTAATTGTCTCCTAAAGTTCTCATCTATAAATTCCTTATCAGTGGGACTTAGTACTTCAATGCATAACATGAATGGAAGGGGAAAATTTCAGCCCATAACAGTCAATATCTACAAAAGATTTCTAGGCTTTTAATTTTGTAGGTGCTAGTTATCAATTTTAGAATAACTAACAAAGTATGAATATGAAATCCCATTTTATTTATCTATGTTTTATCCCTATTTTTTTCATATGTAGGTTTTCTACGATTTTGAAGTATTTTATCAATGTGTGTCTTAAACTGCATTTTATTTTGAATTTCAAATTAAGTCCTTTTTATTGCAATATAAGAAAACTACTAAAACTTTTAGTACTAACAGCATATTCTCCAATGGTGTTTTTCTTATTAATTACAGTATTTTTTACTATAGTCTGGTATTCTCTACATAGAAAAAAAATCACAAAATCTGCAATGAGAAACAGGAATTTTCTGTCTTGTCTGTATATATTTGTTTCATTCTTTTCATTTCATAATGCTAGTATACTTGTTATTGTACTAGTGCTCTATAAGTGTCCCTTAAAGGTCTGTATATCAGAGGCTCAGGCTCTATCCTCTGAAATTGGCAGACAGCATTTTAAACATTTGATTTTTAATTTCACTAAACTGTAATGTAACAATAATGCTGATAATATTTTTATTTCTGATATTGGCATTGGTAATTTTTTCTTTCATTCCCTTTCAGCCACATGCACTTAGCTTGAAGCACAGTGTTCACAGACCCTTTTAAAGACACAAAATTTTATTTTAATAATTATTAGCCACTTTGTGATCATGAATTACAGTTAGTGTTTCCTTTCCCTTTAGTTGCTAGTATTTCTTTTCTCATACTTTCTTTAAACTTAAATTCCTCTTCTCTATTGTCTATATGATAATGAATATTACTTTTTCAAGATTTCTTATATTGTAAAAATACGTTTTGAACTCTGCAAAGTTTTCTTTTAGTACTTATTTTTGCTGCCTTATCACATTTTCAAAAACCGTATTTCAATTTTATTTTAGTTCCAATTATTTGTAAGTTTCTTTCAGAACATCTCTTTTGATTTGTACATTACTTAGAAATATTTAATTTCTCAATTTTTATGTCTCTCTTCACATTTTTTTATTCTTTTAAATATTTCTCCTTTGTAATAATATAATGTCGATTTTCATATTTTAAGTTATCATAATATTCCAGGAGTAAACTTAGAGCATACCTTTTATTTTATTTTTTAGCTATTCTTTTTTATTCCATTCTGTTGAAAACAGGTAAAACATTTTACAAAAAACTAATAGGAGAACAACAATATTTAATATGCTGTATCTTTAAAAGGAACACACATTGTAATGGTGTGTAATCCTCTTAAAGTGTCACTACCAGCTGGGGAAATAGCTCAGCATGGCACTCTAAGCCCCTACCTGGCAAGTGCAAGTGTCCAGGTTCAATCCCAGTACAGCATGCAGTGGAGGCCCCAGAAGCCTAGGCGTTTCATGCCAGCTCTCAACACTGGGCATAGTGGCTCAAGCCTATGAGACGGGAGGATCACTGTGAGGCTGACCTGCGTAGTGAGACTCTGTACCATGTAAATAAATAAAAGATTTTAAAGTGCTACTGCCTTATACTTCCTAGAATTTTCTTTAGGATATTTGCAGCAATACTCAACAGAAAGACTGGGCTGCCAATTTTCTTGTTGGTGTGCTGTATATTTTCCTATAGAACCCTTTATGCCATTAATGCCAAAATAATGCTGGCTTCCTCAAATGAATTTGGAAGTATTCTCTCATATTGTCTTTTTGGAATTCATTCAGTAACAGTTAGTGTTAACTCAGTTTTGTTAAATGTTTGTAGGTGTGTGTTATTGTACCAATCATGGGCTCTTGATAAATGTTCTATGCAGTGGTGAGCCAAATGTGTATTCTTCAGTTGTAGTTTACAGTCCTTATTGTCAATAAGCAAGTACATAGATAGTACTATCTAGCAAAATTTACCTTTATTGCTTTTAACTAGTGAGCTATTTTATCACCATTAAGGAGAACAATGAAGTGGTGCATTTCTCCTGTGAATTCTATTAGTGTTTGCCTAATGCATTTGAACTATAATAGTCAAAAATATTATTTATTTATTTGTTTGTTTATTTATTTATTTTGGTGGCTCAGGCTGCCTGAAAGGCCGGTCTGGTGAGGCAGATGGAGCTGGGGATTGAACCCCAGTATCCTGCTCCTGATTGTCTTTGCATGAGCTGGCGCTTGAAAAACTGAGCTAAGGGAAAGATTCCTTGAATTATTTCTGTTTAGCATTTACACATTTAGGATTTAGATGTTTTCCTGGAACATTGGTTCTTCTGTAATTTTTTGGTTATTTATCATCTTTCTTAATATTTTTGCCTTCCAAATTCTTCCCTGTCTGAAATTGCTATAATTATTACAGTTTTATTTCAGTTGTGTGTTAGTATTTTGTGTTTCAGGACCATACTATGCCTTTCTCAGCCTTTTTACTTTTAAGATGTTTTTATTTTAAAGGTGTGTTTGCTGTAGAGAACACATAATTTTGCTTTTCAATGACAAGAACAAGAACTTGCCAAATAGCTCAGCAGATTAAAGCACCTACAAGCAGGAGCAGGGGCCGGGGGTTCAATCCCCAAGCCTGTGGTGCTGGGTCTTCCCTGGAAGAGAACTGAGATGGCAATTGAGACAGGGCATGGCGTTGTGCAACTGTAATCCTTGCTCTTGAGAGGCTGTAAACAGACAGATCACTACTAGTCCAATCTAGTACTGAGACCCTGAACACCCTATAGACCCTTCCCTAAAATACAAAACAAAAAATCTTCATTGCATTGATGTATATGAACTATTCAAATGGAAAGGGATTCTGGATATTTTTGCATCAATAGTGACTGTGTTTGGCTTTCTTTCTTCCTACCAGAGGCTTTCTTTTCTATACTCTGTGGTTTATATGAGCATTTTGGTGATGTTATTGTGCTTCCACCCTCTTCAAATGAATTATATTTCTTTTCATAGCTTAGTTATCAACCTGTACTCTAACACTTTTTTTTGTATGTGTTTGGCTTGGGTTCTCATTGCACAGCTCAGACTGGTAGTGATCCTCCTGTTTTCAGCCTCCTCAGCACTGGGATTACAGGTGTGCTCCCCTGTCCAGTCTTAACACTTAGATATTTAACTAACTGCAGTACATTCAAATAATAGTATCCTGCTCCAAGTTACTACAAGGAACTTACGACAGCATTCCAAGTTCCAGCTTCATATTCCTGACATTTCTGTCATTCATTTCACCTATCTATAGGTTTGATCAAACAATGTTTGTTACTATTAGTGTCACTTTTAATAAGCCATTACCTTATAAATTATTAAGAATTGTATAAAGTAAAATATATCAATTTGTTAACAATCTCTCCGATGTTATTTCTTTTTACTCATCTAAGATTACACTTTTTATCACTTTCCCTTCTTCCTAAGAAAACCATGTTACTGTATCTCCTACAATGAGATTCTTTGCTATGCATTTTCACACTTTTTAGTTGTCTCAGAAACTATTTTTAATTTATATCCAATAGGTAATTTTATAGGATATAGAATTTTGCATTGGAAAGTTTTTATTTTCTACTTGTCATAGGGCTTCTAATGAGAAATCTGGTGTATACTTTGTCCTTCCTTCTATAAAGAACTACCTCAAGTTTCTTTTCAAAAGTTTCTGTCTTGAAAGCCGGGCGTGGTGGCGCATGCCTATAATCCCAGCACTCAGGAGGCTGAGGCAGGAGGATTGTTGTGAGTTCGAGACCAGCCTGAGCTACAAAGTGAGCTTAAGGCCAGCCTGAACTGCATAGTGAGACCCTGTCTCAAAAAGACAAAAAATAAAAATAAAAAAAAAAGTTTCTGTCTTTTACTTTCTTATATTGGCATAGGATGTGACTAGGTAAAAAGATTTTTGTTTGGTGTGATTTTACACTTATTCTGTCTGATGCTCTAAGAACTTCCACCAGCTGATGACTATACATGGTACACCTATGTAGATACATGAGAAAATCCTTGTTAAGAACACTTTTTTGAGAGTTTAATATTTATTGGGAAGAAAGTTTCTGTCTCAGAGAGAACAGAAGGCTATGTCTGAGCGGGTTGCCCTGACAAGCCTTTTTAAAAAATTTGCAGGTGTATATCAATGAGTGAGATACTATATGACAGGATAATTCCATCGTTAATGTCTTTTTTTTTTTTTTTTTTTTTTTTTTTTTTTTTTTTTTTGTCTTTTTGAGACGGGGTCTCACTATGCAGTTCAGGCTGGCCTTAAGCTCACTTTGTAGCCCAGGCTGGCCTCGAACTCATAACAATCCTCCTGCCTCAGCCTCCCGAGTGCTGGGATTACAAGCATGCGCCACCACGCCCGGCTCATCGTTAATGTCTTGAGCAAGATCCAGAATAGTTTCTATAGTTGTGTCAAAGTTTCTAATATTTAATTTTTTTCATTAATGTATACTTACTGGGATACAGTCATGTGCTTCACTGTATTGTATATTGACCAACTCAGAATATATTAGATTTTCTGTTATCTGAAACTTTTTACTTCCTTGCAAAGAGATCATTCAAAATCCTCTGCTCCTGTGGCCATTTTATATTAAATGATACAAATTATTAAACGCAATCACCACCCGGAAGTAGAACACCAACACCTCCTCTTCTCTGGCTCTGCTTTTGTCCTTGTCAAGCAATCCACCCCCACACCATTCTCCCGCTTATCCGTGCCCCTGGCCTCTCCTAACCACTGCTTTTGCTCAGCAATTCTATAAGGTTAGCCTTTTGGTTTTTAGATTCCATGTACAAGTGAATTCACATGGTACTTGCCTTTCAGTGCCTGGTAGATTTACATGACATTATAATCTCCATCCATGTTGCTGCAAATGACAGAATTTTATCATTTACATGATATTTTAGTATCCCACTGTGTATATATACCATGTTTTCTTTATTTTTATCCAGGGGTAGACATCTTGGTTGATATCAATTTTTGAATATTGTGAGTAGTACTGACCCACACAGAACAAATATGCAAATATCTGTTTTATATATTGATTCCAGTTTCTTTAAACAAAAATCCAGTTGTGGGATAAGTATTCAGTAGTGAGATTTATCTAAACATCCAATGTAAGATCACATAGCACAGAGTTTAAAACAAGGTCAGACTACAACTACAAAGACCAGCCTCAATTTATGCCTCTGTCACCTTAAGTATTGTCAAAAGTTCTACTTTTAGTGTCTTGAGAAGGACCCTTACCTTTCTCTTTGGGGACAGTACAACTGAGAGTTGTACAGGTTCCCCTTTCTCCTCATTCTTATCAGCATGTGCTATGTTTTGGCTTTTTTCTTATAAACAATGAAATGTTTTCGCATTTTTGTTTTGGTTTTCATGTTTCTGACGATGTTCATCAGGCTTTGAACATACGTGATTCACTTATGTACCATCTTTTAATACATGTACATTGGGATCATTTTAGAATCCAATTTTGAATGGTTTATTTGGTTATTTGAAATTAAATTTTCTGAATTCCTTCTATATTTTCCATGTTAAACCCTTGTCAAATAAAACATTTATTGTTTTCCTTATTTCACTGTCTCTTCTCCCTATTAATTATTTTCCTTGATTCATTTAGAATTGATTTTTAAGTACAGTAAGAGACAGAGTCTAGCTTCACTCTTCTATGTACATTGACTGATGCCAGCAGGATTTGATGAAGACAGTGTTTTTTTCCCAAGTGTATGTTTTGGGAGACTTTGTGGAAAATAATTGGGTTATGCATACATTAATTCATTTCTGTCTTCTGTATTGTACTCTTTTGGCTCTGTGCTAGTTTTGAGGTGATACTGTATTGTTCTGTATAACTTTGTAGTCTATTTTAAAGTTGTGTATCACAAGCACTTGAGTTTTGATTTTGTTTATTTGCAGCCTTTTGTACTTAAATATAATCTCTAAGATATATTTTCTATTTCAATGAAGTATGATATTGTATTTTAATAAAGTGCATTAAATCTTTAAATTGCTTTGGGTAGTCCTGACATTTTAATAGTGTTAATTCTTTGACCCATGAACACAGATTATCTTTTCAATTATCAATATCTTCTTCAATTTCTTTCATCAGTGTTATATTGTTATCATTTTAAAGGTCTTTCTCCTGTCTGGCTAAATTTATTTATAGGTATTTTACTTGTATATATTGTAAATTTAAGTATTTTCTTAAATCTCTTTTATAGATAGGTCATTATTGCCATGTAAAAGCACCATTAATTTTTATATGTTGATTTGTACCCTGAAATTTTACTAAATTTGTTTATCCAATTGTAGCAGATTTCTGAAAGAATCCTCTAAACATCCTTAACAATTACAACAAAGCATTTCAACTTTTGCACAATTATTGTGTGTAATTCCACCAACACAAGGAAGGATAAGAAGGAAATGGCTATTTTAATAAAATGAGAAATAACATTTGATAAAATTCAACATTCTTTAAAGAACAAAATACTATGAGAAACTGTAGGAAAATGCCTCAACACAGGAAAAGTTATTTTATAATAAAGAGATACAAGTAGCATGATGCTGAATAAGGAAAAGTTGAAAATGTTGCCTTTAATAATATTGAAAACAAAACAAAGATAATGAATTTCACTACCTTTTTTATTAACACAGTAATAGCAGTCCTAGCTGGAGCAATTAGGAGAGTGAATGAAATAGCGGTCATCTGCATTAAATAACAGGAAGTCAGTTTGTCTCCATTAGCAGAAGATACTAGTTTCCCAATAATGGTTTAGGCCAAAATATTACACATCAAATTGTCCACTCTAACAGACTGGTAAAATTAACATAAAAGAAAGGTATCATTATACGAAATATTACATATGTTATTACAGAGTAGAAATATAAATTTGGTTTAATGTTGATAAATACATTAACAAAATTTAGCACATAAGTAGAAAAGAATCACATAGAAAGAAAGACTTCACACAGTTTGACAACATCTTCTTCATGATACTTTGGCTTTGTTTGACCTCGACCTCTGTTGCTCTATAACCTAGAGGTGTGTGTTACTGAGCACTGGAGAATACGGCAGACACACAACCAAGATATAATCTGCAGATAAAGGACCTCTGCTCAGTAATGATTATGGTTATAATCTTCTGACTCTTTTGAGAGAAGTGACCTAACACCAGGAGGATCTTTAATGGGGACACTGGAGGCTAGGTGTATGGAGTGTTAGGGAATTGTTTGGGGTTCTCCATTGTAGACCAAAGGAACTCCTATACCCATGCCAAGTTGTGGTAGAAATCTATATTGATATCTTTATATCTTCTCTACCTTTTAGCTACTGTGCTTATTCTAGACATGAACTAACTCAATATAGGTAGATGTTTTTAATGCCAACTAGGGAGTTTGAAATGAATAACCCTGGATTATCTGGTACACCTTGTACTGTTGACATACTCTTTTATTTCTCTAACTCTAATGGTAAATTGTTTTCTTAGCTAAATATTCAATGGTATTAGAAGCACACCTTCACTAAAAATCAAGTAGTGCACATTTTCACAATGTGACTAAAAGTATCTTTTCATTAGACTGTGTAAGTGCTTTATTGAATAATTATTGTTAAAAGACCATTATTCCTAATCTATAATTATTAATCAGCCCTGAAAGATGTACTTGGAAAGCAGACATTGTATAATGAGCCTATACAATTTTCTGAGTTTAATTATTTTGCCTTTACCTTTTTCTATTACAACATAGACATTATAATGTGTTCTCTTGACTTTTAAAAATGTTATTATATTTGTTTTGCCAACCTGCAATTACTAGTGTGTATGTGTGACTGGAGGGTACCCTTCCTGCTGAGGGAACATAAATTGCTACAGTTCCGTAAGAATGCTAAGTTCCAGTAAGAAATGTAGCCTGCCAGGTCTCAGCAGGCGAAAATGGCTCACTTCTTAATCTTGTTAATAGCCAGACACATTTAAAATGTAAATATCTAGTTTATAAAAATATTTTAAATATATAGGATATTTGATAAAATTATTTCCATAGATTATTTCTTAAGTAAACATTCACATCTCTAGATTATAAGCATATATTGATTAATTAGGCACACTTGTGAAGGCATAGAAGATTATGGAAATTTAATAAAATTCACACGTGGAAACAAATTTCTTCTATTTTGGAAATCATATATTTCTAGCTCTAGTCTATAAAACTATACTGGCTAAATGTACTTTTATTCAACAATTTACATTGTAGCTATAAAACTGACTTGAACTTGGAACTTTTAAAATTTACTGTGGCACTAGAGGTGATATTTTGATACCAAAATATGGTATAGCTGTACCTGCCTGCCAAAGGTCAAGAAAAATGGCAACTTATATTAGTATATTATTCAGGAGAATCAGACTCATTCCTGACTCCTGTAAAGTGTCAATATAAAATTATTCCTTTAAGAAACAAACAAAACACTAGTGAAGAACCTGTTTCCACTGAGAAAGAGGAAGGCCCTAGCAATTCCAAAGTTCCAGAGAGAAACACTGGACCAGGCCAGCAGAGTGAACCTAAAGAAAACACCACCATTGTGAACTAAAAATAATAGTGTGAGTGGTTCTCAAAGTGGCTCGTTTGCCTGGCAGAACACAGCAGAAGGAGATGCCCAGCGTGGTGTCTGCCATATTTAAAAGACTGCAATGCAGAGCCATTTTCAGGTAATCAGAATGCTACTTGTCTCAGACTGAATTGCAGAACAATTATATCCCAACGTTTCTGGTGTCGCGGTATGACAGTGGACGGCTACCACATGTCTAGAAAATATAGTTTAGAGAAAGCATAAGGCCATTAATAGGAAACTCCACACCCCTTGCAGCTCCTTACCTCAGCTGGAGAAGGACACAAGAAGCCTCTGCTCTGCACTGGGAAGCTATGGCAGTCGTATGTAGCTTTTGGAACTCTGAAAGTGCTGACAGTAAGTCTGAAATCTGCTTGATCCACCACCAGCTGCCCACATTCAGCAGGAAGCTCAGGAGTCTGTTTCACCCATGTAGTGATCTGAGGAAGGGTGCAGCTGAACTCGAACAGCTGCCCCAGACTGGAGCATAAGAGCACAAGGACCACTAGAGCAGCGAGGGCACCTCACAAATGCACAGGCTGTGAAGCTATGTGGAGAAAGTTGTGACTTGGGGCACAGAGGGACAGAAAATCTGGGAGCTACTGGAATGAATAGAGTCTTGGGTGGGCAATATTGAGTGACTGCATCCATCAGAGATGGCAGAGCAAGACTCAGTCTCCATAAATATGTGAACATGGAAATAAAATAGGTCGGAGCAGTGACCCACTCTACCCCCCGATACCTGGTGGATGCCAGTAATGCTATCGCTGGAAAGAAGCACTTCACGCAAAAACACTGAGGAAATATTTCTGGATTTAGTTATCTTTTATTTCCATTGGATTGTGAGTGCATGTGCGCGTGCGCATGCGCACGTGTGTGTTTGTATGAGCACTCGCGCAGGGTCTTGATGCAGCGGGAACTCATAGTGATCTTCCTGTTCCCAGCTTCCCCAGCGCTGGGATTGCAGGCACTCACTGCCATGCATGCTCCGTTGCAGGCTCAGCACTCCTACGGAAGGCGCCAGTGCCTGGAATCAAATCCGAGTGTCTGAACTTGTCTGGGCAGGCGCTTAGTCCACTGATTTATCTCTCCAGTGCTCCCATTGGATTTTTGTTTCTTTCTTTTCTTTTTTCCGTTTTCTGTATTTTTAAGGAAGGGTCTACAGGGTGATCAGGGTCTCACTACTAGATTAGATGAGACTTAGTGATTCACCTGTTTACAGCCTCCCAAGTGCTGGGATTACAGGCACACGCCACCACACCCGGTCTCACTTGCAGTCTCAGCATGCTCTGGGGACCCGGAGGCATGGCAGGCCCAAGAATGGAACCCCCAACTCCTGTGCCTATTTGTAGGTGCTTTAACCGCTGAGCTATTCGGCCAGCCTTCCCACTGAATTTTTCTTGAGGGAGATCTATTTGTTCTCTGGTTTGGTTTTGTTTTCTTCCCCTCTTATTCCTGCTGTTCTTTGTTCGGCCCTAAGTTTTTCTTTATTTTGCGCTTGTTCTTTTTAAAATTTTGTATCTAACTCTAAGTTTTCTCTTACTCATTAATACACTATTTATTTTACTTTGGTTTCCTCCTTCTCATTTTATTTTTCTTTAGTTTTCAAATTTTACTTCTTTCATTGTCTTACCCTTTTTTTTTTTTTTTTTTTTTTTTTTTTTTTTTTTTTTTTTTTTTTTTTTTTTTTTTTTTTTTTTTTTTTTTTTTTTTTTTTTTTTTTTTTTTTTTTTTTTTTTTTTTTTTTTTTTTTTTTTTTTTTTTTTTTTTTTTTTTTTTTTTTTTTTTTTTTTTTTTTTTTTTTT
>PVKA01023154.1:0-36071 GCA_004027165.1 Ctenomys sociabilis | reverse complement strand
TGCTCACCATGTCTTCCTTGTCCTCTTCTTCTCTCTTCCTGAAAAGTTATTCCTATCCCACAAAGTCCATCATCCTAAAGAAGAAACTTTTTAAGGTCGATGAAGTCTAATTTTTGTAGTTTTTGTTGTTTATGATTGTGCATAGTGAACATACTCAATCCTACTGCATCAATATCTTCTTTTATTTTGTTATTGCTGATATTTTAGCAATTGTATTTGAGTCTTTAACCTATTTTCAGCTTTTACTTTCTTTTTACATATGAGATAAGGAACAGTATCATTTATTCTTCCACATATGGATATCCAGATAGTCTAGTGATATTTGTGAGGAGCCTATTTTTCTCTCCCAATAAATGAAGGACATTGGTACCCCTGTCATAAAGCAAGAGGATAGAAATTTAGGAGCTTACCCTGCACTCTCAATAACTTCTCATTCATCTATATTTATGCTCTTGATTGCACTACAGTTTAACAGTCGCCACATACTTGTAGTCTCTTTGCAAAAGTGTAAGTTATCCAAATTATGTGGAAGATTGTCACATCTCCCTCTCCCAGAATGAAGTGTGTTTGTGTTTACTTAAGGCCAGTATAGGGTGTATGGAGATAACTTCTGTAAATTGTCTGTTAGTTTAATTTGTGAGACTAACTAAGGTGATGTACATATCTTCATGAACGTAGGCAACTAAAGAGGGACCAGCATCCTTCATCGTCAATGGCTATGGTACAACTCAAGAAGACAAGCAGTGATTCCATAGAACTTACATGTAAAAGCTATACTGAGGCCTGTATGACTGAAGAACAGAATTCCTTCCAGAACTGGCTACACAGCAGCAGACTCAATAATTATCACCTAAATTTGGCTGTTCTTGTCGTTTCTGTAAGAATTCTTTGGCCTGAGGAAAACCAATTTTTCTGTCACCATTTATTGAAGAGGCTATCTTTCTTCCAGTGAACAGGCTTGGCCCCTTTATTAGAGATAAGGTGGCTGATCACCATGCATTAAACTACAGGCAGAGTGAATCAAAGATTTAAACATTAAAATAGAAACACTAAGCCTTCTTGAGGAAAATGTAGGCAGAACTCTAAAAACATAAATTTAGATACAGAGTTCATGAACAACAAGAACAGAAAAACAAACTGCACAGGAAATACTTCAAAGAACCAACAACTGACATGTCATCTTTTTGAAAACTTCCTTCAATTCAAGGGAAATCTCGAGCAGAGTAAAAAAGAAAACCCACAAACTGGGAAAAAAAGTTATAGCTGACTCTCTATAACATACAAAGAATTTTTAAAAATCAAGCTCCGTCCAAATTCAAAGAACCAATCCAAATAAGGGCATCGGAGATGAATATCCACTTCACAAATGAGTTACGATGGCAATTAAATATATGAAAAATGTTGACCATCTTGAACTGGACATATGAGAAATGCAAATGAAGAACACACTGAGATTGCAACCCACCCCAGAAAACATGGCACATCAAGAAGTCAGCCAATAACAAATGCTGGAGAGGTTTTGGAGAAAAAGGAACCTTTATTCACCTTTGTTGGAGTACATACAGGTACAACCACTATGAAAATCAGTATGTAGATTCCTTTCAAAGCTAGAATTGAAGATCCCTTTCAAGTCAGCTATTCCCTTCCTTGGGATTTTTCCAGAAGAACTGAAACATCATACCACTGCGGTATATGTGCACCCATGTTTATAGCAGTGCAGTTTGGTGTATCTACATTTTGGATCCAATGCAAATGCCCATGAACTGAGGAATTGATAAATAAAATGTAATACTCTTACACAATGAAGTATTATTCAGCTATAAAATAGGATAAATTTAAGGCTTTTCTTGCTAAATGGATGCAACTAGAGACCATACTCTTAAATGAAATACATCAGATCCATGTGTGCAAACATTGTCTTCTAGTGTGAAACTCTAAAAAGGGAAGATAAGGGGGCCAGGGTGATGGCTCAGTAGAAGAAGAGCTTCCTTGCTACGCACAAGGGTCTGAGTTCAATCCCTGGTTCCTCCAAAAGAATAAAATATATAAAATTATAGATAGATAGATAGATAGATAGATAGATAGATAGATAGATAGATAGATAGATAGATATAAAGGTAAAATAAAATCTGTAGTGTACAAGCTGGGAAAAGGGAATGAACATATTCAAAAGGTAGGAATTACTGAGTTGAAGAGGAAAGGGGAGGTAGTGAGGCAAAGAGATGTGTCTATGTATGTAAGCAGAATGGGTTGGACAATTCTACTATGGATTTCTGATGCTCTATGGAAAAGAACAGTTGATACTTAGTTTGTTTTGTCTCCTGTTTTCGATTTTTCAAACTTTTTCTCTTGTTAATTTTTCATACATTCTTTGGTTTTTTCTTCTTTCTTCTTCCAATTTTACATGCATGTATCTGGCAGTATGTACTAGTTGGAAGACAACATGATGCATTACAACAAATACTATGATATTTGTATTATTTTATTAAGTAAAATTCTGTATCACTTGTAGTTTTTCTGATTTGTACTCTCTTTAAAAGCATTTTTTTTAAAAAAAAAAAAGCAATGTTTTTTCTCTCTTTCCTCAGCCTTACTAGCCTGTGCAGTTCCTTAGCACATTCAGTAGCAATCTCCTCACATTTTCTTAAATGAATAAATACCAAGGTTCTTGGTGGCTCATGGCCTTGTTTCCCAAGAACAAAGTTGTTTCATTTCCCTCCCTGTACCTTATTTGCTTTCTTGCTGGTTCTTCTTGCCATACATCATAACTCCAGGCAAGAAATTGGAATCCACTACAGGTGTCTCCAATGCAATTATATATTTCCTTTTCAATATTTTTATTTAAAAGAAATACTTATATTTATATTCTAAAGGTCGTATCTTTGCACAAATGTATTGAGTCTATACTGTTACCATCTGAATCATATTAAGCCCTTCAATATGAATACAGGATTTTTTTCTAGTAATTTAGTTCTTACTTTACTCAATAGTTTTAGTTTTTTATAGAGTATTTTATTATAAACTATTAGATATTGTTTTTTCTCTACAGTAAGATGACCATGTGGTTCGACCCCTTTATTCCATTACTATGCTATAATATATGGTCTTATTTGCATACATTGACCACATTTCATTTGTAAGAATAAATTCCAGTTTTTCGTAGTATATAATTCACATATGTTACTGAATACGATTGTTAATACATTGTTGAAAATACTAGCACAGTATTTCTAAGAGATAAAAATTTACATTATTAATTAATTTGTTTAGTGTAATATCACAGTAACACTGGCCACAAAATGAGTTAGGAATAACTCCTTTTTTAGATTTTAAAGTAGTTTGAGAAAATGTCATTAGTTTTTCAGACATTCACTGAAATTCAGCAGCAAGGACATCATGGATTTTTAATCTACTCAGATTTTCTATTTCTTATAATTTACTCTGGGCCAGGTGTGGTGGCACACGCCTGTAATCCCAGCACTCGGGAGGCTGAGGCAGGAGGATTGTTGTGAGTTTGAGACCAGCCTGAGCTACAAAGTGAGTTTAAGGCCAGCCTGAACTGCATAGTGAGACCCTGCCTCTAAAAGACAAGAAAAAAAATTTACTCTGGATAAATGCTAAATGTCCAGGTGGCATGTCTTCTAGGTTATCGTGTCATTTTTGTGCCCTGAAATTATTTCTTTGAATCTATAGTTGATTTAGCTAACTGTTGGTTTTTTTTATCTTTGCAAAATTATATTTTGTTGCTCTTTTGTGTTTATTATTTTTGTAGCCATTCCACTTTATTTCTTTCTATTCATTTTTAGTTTATTATTTTTATATAGTTCCCTGTGATTTGAGTAATTTTATTTTTTGCTGGAATTACACTTATACACTTACTCTGCCTTCTTTTCTATGTACTCAATATTGACATGCATACATTTATGTTTTTCATTATTTTAAGCTCTTTTTATTTTATTGAACAACAAACAACGAGACAGTTTCAAATCAAATCAGGAGGACAGATTTAATAATTAATACAATGCATATTATTTTAATAGTGGTTTTTTGTCATACAAGTAGCATTCTTGATATTCTTCTTATAAGCACCATTAGAGCAGATGTATCTAATCAATGAATTAAGAGAATGTAGCTATATACTTATCTTAATTTTTAAAGCTGAATTATTATACAGTTTCAATAATTAATATTTTTGGCCTTCTTATCTTCTAGTGGTTGTCCATAGTATAAGAAGCTGACAGAATATCCTGTCCAAACAACATTACTGCAAATCTTGCTTCTCATAGAATTCAACAACAGTACTGTATATTTATCCTAACCATACTGTTTATCCAAACACAGAATGGTTCATCCTTTGTATCCCCTTTTTTTGTTTAGTCCTGTCAAAGATGGCATTCCATTGTCATTCAATTATTATAGGTGCCTGAACTCAAAGAAACAATCAAACACAGTCCAACAGTCCACAGTAATAGTGGGTTATCTGAAGAAGTTGTAGACTAGAGCCATGTAGAGATCCACTTATGAAAATGGCCTTATTTTATGTACTTCACTTTTGTACTTTTCTGCAGGATGACTAAGACAGAGATAAAGCAAGACCTATACAACAAAAAATGTAGCTTTTGTATCTCATGAGGTCAGTGAAGTTCCCTCAGGGTTTATCATGTACCCTATACTACTTTCTGTAGATCTTTTGTCAGTGTCAGCCATGTGGATGAGCCAGTCATTGCCTGACCAGTTTGCTTACTGAGAGACCCTGAGAGAAAGCTTTCTCTTCATGTGACTCTCCTTAGGCACACTATGGATCATCTATCACATTCTTCTGTGTCTCCTATTATTTCCTTTTTCAGAAATTTTGGGGCACAACTGAGTTTCATGATGTTACAGTACAGATTCTCCTATGTCCTGAGTCTTTGCTGACCTTGAAAGGCTAGGGCCAAAATTCTGGCTGGCCTTATGGCTCTTCTATTTCTCCAATTTTGATCTCTGAACTTAGGTTGTTAACCATCTAGAAGAAAAGCTGATTAGTATCCTGCAGCATATGCCATTCATTTTGCCTTATCTGACTCAACAGTTTTTAGTTGATGTTGTTTTTAGTTGATGTTGTTTTTAGTTGATGTTGTTTTTAGTTGATGTTGTTTTTAGTTGATACAGATTTTTATCTGTATGTCTTCCTTTCACTTATACTAGGGAGATTATATATTTGCACATGTGTGTCTTGTTTATTTCACTTATGAGTATATGTTCAAGTGAAATCCACTTCAATATAAATGCTTCAATTTTATCATTCTTAATAGCTGAGTAATACTCCATTATATAGAAATACCACAACTTTTTCAACCATTCCTCATGCGACGGGCATCTTGGTTGTCTCCAAGATTTTGCTATCACAAATTATGCTTCTATAAACATAGATACACACACATAACTACGATATGATGTTTTCAGCTCCTCTCTGAAAATTCACAGTAGGAGTAGCCAGTTTGAATGGAATATCCAGTCCTACTTTAGTGAGGAGTCTTCACAATGGTTGCACTAGTTTAAATTCCTACCACCAGTGGAGAAGTGTTGCCTTTTCATACATCCTCCCCAACATTTGTAGTTGGCTGATTTCTTATTATAGCCATTCTTTCTGGATTTAGATGGTATCTCAGTGTTGTTTTAATTTGCATTTCATGGATGACTAGCGATGTGGAACATTTTTTCATATATTTATTGGCTTTTTTAATATCGTCCTTTGAGAAGTGTGTATTCATCTCAGATGCCCATTTCTTGACTGGGTCTTTAAATCTGAGGGGCCTAATATATCTTAGCTCTTTATATATTCCAGAAAGCAGACCTTTGTGTGAGTGCTTATTAGTCAGGATTTTTTTGAAATTTGTAGGTTGTTTTTTCACTCTGCTCACAATTTCTTTTGATGTGCAAAACCTCCTCAATAAGAGTTGATTCCAGTTCATAATTCTTTGAAGTGTTTCCCATGCTAATACATGTTTCTTCATGGACTCTTTGCCTATTCCTATGTCTTTCAGTGTTCCTCCTACTTTCTCTTCAGGAGATTGACTGTTTGTGTTTTAATGTTTAGATCTTTAATCCATTTTGGCTTTAGCTTAGTGCACGGTGATAGACCTGGGTCCAGTTTTGTTTCCAGCATGGAAAAAGCCAGTTTTCCCAGCACTATTTGGTAGAGAGGTTATCTTTCTTCCATTAAGCCTTTTTGGCCCCTTTGGCAAAGATCAAGTGGCTGAGTGTATAGGTAGATGCCTCTGCGTCTTCTAATCTATTGCATTGATCCTCAGGTCTTTTTCATTGCCATGATGATTTTATCACAGTGGCTTTGAAGTATAATTTCAAGACAGGAATGTTGATGCCTCCTGCCTTGTCTTTGTTAGCCAGGATTGCCTTTGCTATTGTAGATCTTTTTGGGTTCCAAATGTATTTTAGGAACAATTTCTCTATGTATGGGAGTTATGTTGGTGGCAGTTTGACAGGGGTTGCATTAAATCTGTACAACAATTTTGGGAGTATGGCCATCTTCACGATGTTGGTTCTTCCCATCCAGGAGTATGGAATATCTTTCCATTTACTGAAATCCTTAATGATGTCTTTTCTTAAGGTGTAGTAATTTTCCATGAAAAGGTCTTTGACTTTCTTGGTTAAGCAATTCCAGTGTATGTCATTTTACACAGTGCTATTGTAAAATGTATTATTTCTATTGTTTCCCTCTCAGTGTGTTATCTGTGTAAAGGAATGCTATTGACTTTTAAGTATTGACTTTGTATCCTGCTATGCTACTGAATTGTCATATCAGTTCTAGTAGTTTCTTGGTGGAAATTTTTTGGGTCTTCCAAGTAAAGTATCATGTCATCTGCAAATAGTGATAATTTAACTTCTTCTTTACCTATTCTTATTACTTTTTATTTCTCCCTCTTTTCTAATGGTTGTTGCTAATGATTCCAAAACTATATTGAATAGGAGGGGTGATAGAGGACATCCTTGTCTTGTACGTGATTTAAGATTAAAAGATTTCAGTTTTCCCCCATTTAGAAATTTATTAGCCATTGAGTTGTCATAGATATCTTTGTCAAATTGAGGTAGAGGCCATCTAATACAATTTTCTGTAGGGTTTTGAACATGAATGAGTGTTGGACATTCTCAGAAGGTTTTTCTGCATCTTTGCGATGATCATGTGGTTTCTGGATCTCAGTTTATTAATATAGTGTATTACATTTGTAGATTAGAGTGTATTGAACCATCCTTGCATCCCTGGGATGAATCCTACTTGGTCATGGTGTATGATCTTCTTAATGATTTGCTGTATTCTGTTTGTTAGGATTTATTGACGATTTTTGCATCTGTGTTATGAGGGAGATTGGTTGTGTCTTTCCCTGTTTTTGGACTCAGTATAATACTTGGCTTCAGAAATGATTTTTGGAAGACTGCTTCCTTTTTAACTTCATTGAAGAGTTTGAGAAGTGTGGGGATTATATCTTCTATTAATTTCTTGTAGTATTCAACTGTGAATCCGTCACGACATGGACTTTTATTTGTGGAAAGGCTTTTTATTACATTTCGTATTTCAATGGCTGTTCTTGGTTTATTGAGAGTTATTATGTCTTCCTGATTCAGTTTTGGCAATTTGTACCTTTTGAGGAATCTGTTCATTTAATCTTTGTCTTTTCTTCTGTGAGTGTCAAGATTATTGAAGTAGCTATTGATAATCTTCTGAATTTCCACTTGGTCTGTAGTGATTTCTCCCTTTTTTTTCTTTATTGCTTGTATTTTAATTTTTTCTTTCCTCTTTTTTGATGAGGTTGGCTAGAGAATTATCAACTTTATTTAGTGCTTCAAAGAACCATCTTTTTGATTTGTGGATTCTTTGAACTGTTTTCTTCATCACAATTGAATTAATTTCTGCTTTAATCATTATGATTTCTTCCCATCTTTGGGCTCAGGATTTTGTTTGCTCTTCTTTTTCTAGATGTCAGAGGTGCAACATTAGGGTGCTTATTTGTTCCCATTCTGTTTTCCTAATGTGTGAGTTCATAGCTATGATTTTCCCTTTGCTTTCATCGCATCCCATATATTTTGGCAAGTTCTGGTTGAATTTTCATTGTATTATGCATATTGTTGAATTTCTTGTTTAATGTCATCTATGACCCATTGATTGATGAGTAGGGTGTTGTTTAGCTTCCATGAATTTATCGGATTTTTCTGGTTTCTTTTATTATTTATTTCCAGTCTCATTGCACTATGATAGAATAATATGCATGGGATAATTTCTGTTCTTTTGCCTACACTTAAGCATGGCCTATAGACTTGTAAATGGTGTATTTTAGAAAATCAAACATGTGCCGCTGAAAAATATGTGTATTCAGATGTGGTTGGGTGGAACACTCTATATATGTCTACCAGGTCCCGATGTTCCAAGCTCTGGTTCAGTTTTGCTACCTGTTTGCTAATTTTTTGTCTGGTTAATCTATCTTTTTGAGATAAGGGAGTGTTAAGGTCTCCAGTTAAGACTGTAGTCTTGGATATTAGATTTTTCATGTCCATTAAGATTTGCTATACATAGTTCGGTGCTCCTGTGTTTGGTGCATAGATATTTGTGAGTGTTACCTCTTCCTCTTCATTTTTTCCCCTAGCCAATACACAGTGGCCTTCTTTGTGTCGTTTAATCATTCTTGTTTTGAAGTTGAGACTGTCTGAGGACAGAATTCCTACTTCTGCTTTTTTCTGATGTGCTGGGGCATGTAGTATTATTTTCCATCCTTCGCGTTTAAGACTATGAATGTTTTTTTGAGTTAAGTGTGTTTCTTGTAGACAGCATATTGTTGGATTTTTGTTTCCTACTCCACTGTGCCAGTCCATGTCTCTTAATTGCTGAAGTGAGTCCATTCACATTGATGGTTATAAGTGATATGTGTTGACTATGATTGCTATGGTATTTACCTGCTGTTGTTTACTCCTTTGAATCCTGTGTTTAATTGTTTGCCCTGTTTAGTGGGTTCCTTCAGTTCTCATTTGTGGAGTTCTGGTCATTGTGGTCTATCTCTAGAATATCTTTCAGCAGCCTATGTAAGGATGGCTTTGTCCTCATGAAATTTTTAGTTGTTCTTTTTTTATGGAAGTATTTCACTTCTCCATAAAACTTGAAAGAGAGTATTGCAGGGTATAAAATTCGGGCTCGAATTTTGTTTTTAATACAGGACTTGAAGAACTCTGTTCCATGTTCTCCTTACCTTCCTTGTTTGTGTAGAGAAGTTGACTGTAATTCTGATGGGTTTTCCTTTGAATGTGATCTGTTTCTTTTCTCTAGCAGCTTTCAAGTTATTATTCTTGTGTTGGATTTCTGGAATCTTGACTATTACATATTAATTTTTGTTTTTAGTTAGGTTGAAGTTATTTGGTGTTCTGTATGCTTCAGTTACTTGAATGTTTGATTATTTCCTCATATTTGGAGAGTTTTCTGCTAATACTTCTGCCTATATTCTTTTTATATCATTTGTATTGAGTCGTTCTTTCTCATTGATACCAATTAATCTCACATTGTTCATCTTGGCATCATCTTGCAGGTGATGGATTATTTTTCCTGCATTCCCATTGTTTTTAAGAGCTCCTTTCTCACCTTTTCACTAGCTGCACCAGCATCTTCAATATCTGAAACTTTGTCTTCGCTTTCACTCAAACTGTTTTGTAGACTCGTGATTGATACTTTAACATCGTCTATATTTCTTTGACTCTGCTTCATGCAATCTATTTCTTTTCTGTATGCTCATTCAAGGAATCAGTCATATTTCTGATTTCTCCTATTATTTTATCAATGTCTTCTTCAGAGGTAGCTATTAATTCTTTTACTGCTGAGTTTTATCCAAATTGGATTTCCTCTGTGTATTTCTGGAATTCATTCTCCACGTCAGATGCTATGATTTCACAGAATTCTTTTCTTATTTCAGCAATCATTTCTGCTTTGAGTTCCTCTTTACCTTTCTGCTGTTGTTTCTTTGCTTGCAATGCTATTATTTCATATATATCAGCTGGAATATTGTTCTCTGCACTTGTTCTGGGTGGTCATTGTGTTTCCTCCATACATTTCTGGATTTGATTCATTACTTCAGATGCTATATATTCAAAAATTTATTTTTCTTCAGGCGTTAATTCTAGTCTGATTTCCTCTATCCCCTTCTGCTGTTCTTTCTTTATTTCCACCTCTGTTAATTCATTCATCTCAGCTGAGCTAGTGTTCTCTGCATTTATTGGTTGACTCAAGTCCTGAGATTGCATTTTTCTCCTTGTCTTTGTCATTTTGTATAGCACTGACCTCTGACCTTTGGTTTAGAGTTTTGTTGCAATTGCGACTTTAGCAGGTAATGAGATCCAGGTGCCAATCTATTAAGTTTGAGATGCCTGGCTTTGATATAGCTGTTGTGTTCAGTTCCTTTTTGCTGCAGCTCTTATGGTAGTACTGTGAGCCTGTGGTTCCCCTCTGTTGTGTCCCTGGCCCACGCAGCACTGGGGAGTTCATCAGCTCTCCCACACACTCACCAGGCCAGGCAAGGATGGTTCTGGTGGTGGGAGATTGGGAAAAATTCTCACTCACTGGGTGGCAGGCTTGTAGGCAGGAGCTCCCAGGAGTTGCTGGGCAGCTCTGTCTGGGGTGTTTCAGGCCAATCACTCCCTGGCTGGCTGGTCTTGCAGGCTGGGGCTCTGGATGATGCAGAGTGCACAGGGGATGGGGGAGCCAAATGTTCTCCCACACTCTCACCAAACCAGGCTCTTGTGGGGGAGCCGGGAGAGTTGGAAAAATTCTATTTCATGTTTTTGCTCTTTAAAATAGTATTTTCTAGTAATCTTACTTTCCATGGCCCCTGATTATTTCACCTACCTGCTCTGCTGTGAGTCATTCTTGTAACATATTCTTGATAGGTTTTACACATTTCAGCTCCAACTTTTTTCTTTCATATGTTTTGGTGATTTTTACTACATTTATATGGCTAGGGAGATGGCTTAGTGGAATAAGTGTTTCCCTGTCAATCCCAATGTCCAGAGTTCAATTCCTGGTTTCACAAAAAAAAAAAATAATTTATATATATTTTCTTTGGTGAAACATCACTCTCAGCATTCCTGGAAATTCTTTGTTCAATATTTCTTGTAACAGATTATTTAAGGCAGTTCACTAAAGGCATATACATAGTGAGCTCAATTTCTCTTTATTTTAAGGGGAAATGTTTTAATTAATTTTTACATGGGTAGGGCACATACTTTCTCATTTCTTTGAATGTCATATATTATCATGATCAAAATGTACAGTTCTATAACATACTAACTCTGAGAATCAAGTTCTTTACCGTCTCAGGATTTATTTGTACTTGCTGTGGGTTACAGTTGTTTACTTTGTGACTTTTCCAAATTTTTGTTAAAATATTTTTATTTATGGCCTCAGAATATTTGTTTATTTAGCTTGTAGTCAACTAGCGGTTTCATAAAGATATTCTTGAAAAAATGGAGTAGCTAATAAAGAAAAGAAAGAAAGAAGCAAAAGAAAATATCCTCCCACTCTTTCCGGAGAGTCTTTGTGTTGGACACTCCCACACAAATGAATGTCAATCTTTATAATTCTTTAGCTTTCCCTTTCTACTTGCTATGAAAGTAAACACAAGAGTGATAAAAAGGATAGGATCTTTCTAGGATGATTCTGAGTATGTGGTTTGCTTTGGTAATGTATATCATTTTTAGAATCACTGTTTTATGAAAGAATTTTTCAGTGCCCTTCTCCAAACAGACTTTCCCCTTGGATATTCCCAACACAATTGCCCAGGCTTTCAGAATGTCTATTGTTTTCCCCAACTATAATACTATTCCCAGGGTAGAAGCATCTTGCTCATTTTTCTTTTAGTTTTTATTGACAAATTTTTCTGCTTAGAGTTTTCGTCCTGAAAATATTCTGAGCTAGGCGAAACAAGGAAAGTCACCTTAAATCAAGCCTTTACTAAAATCTCAGATACGTCAAAACAGGTAAATACTGCTTATTAGGAATAGGTTCTGACCTTGTTCTGAAAACAGCCAGCTTTACTAACAACCTTGCTGCTATCTCCAAGACCACCATGGTGCTTGAGCAAAGAAAGAGACAAGACTAAATTTAAACACAACAATATTGTTCTTTTGTGTTTATAATTGCTTTTTTATTTTCCCAGCTGTACTGAGGTATAATTGGCATATAAAATTATATTAAGATACTACTGAATACCTCTGAGAATAGCTTACATTAAAAAGAGAGAAGATAACAATTATTATTTAGGATGTACAAAATACAGGATCGTTATACACTGTTTAGAAAAATGCATATTATAATGGCATTGTGAAAAATACTACAGAGATTTTCAAGAAATAAAAGTTTGAACTACTGCAACATCCAGAAATCTCACTTGTGTTCTTATATATAAAGGGATTTAAATTATTAGTAAAAAGAGATATCTTTAGTATTATGTTAATTATAGAGCAACTCAGAATAACAAGGATTAGAAAAAGTTTAAATAATCATCAATACATGGCTGGATGAGAAAATTGTTGCATAAATATATGTGCATAAATGCATATGATATAGACATAGAGATTATAAGTTTAATTTTGACACAGAGACAAAGATGTATAGAACACTATAAAATGGAATATTATTCAATTATTAAATAGAAGACAATCATTTGCTGCAATAAGAATAAACGTGAAGTGTGCTGTTGTGAGCAAAGGAAGGAAAACACACAAATATAAATACTGTAAGATCTCATACAAAGATAGAAACATGTTCTTAATTTAGTGTCTTTTCAGTTGTCATATTTATCTAAAGAGACTAAAAATTATTTGATAGCTTTCTTTTTCTTTACAAGACAATTTTTAAACGTATTTTTGTATTTTTTAATAAAAAATATAATACATTTTATGTTGTGACTTTCAGTTCAATAAGTACAGAAAACATATAATAAATTTTATTTATTTTATTTTTTTCAGTCCAGGTCTCTTTATTTTTTTTATTTTTTTAAATTTATTTTTTATTTTATTGAAGTACAAATATCAATGAAACAGTTTTACTACAACTTAAAAAGACAGACTCAATAAAATTAATACATTGAAAACTGTTTTCATACTGTTTTGGTATAGTACAAGGTGCATACATGATATTATACTTGCAGACATTATTATAGCAGATGGCACTTATCAGTACATTAAGAGTAGAGCTGTTTACTTATTTTTATACCTGAATTATATCAAAAAATCAATAATTATTTTCCTAGTGGATAACCATAGTACTAGAAGCCAAAATAATATCCTGTCCAACCACCATTAGTACAAATCTCGCCTCTCATAGGATTATGTAGAAGCACAGCATTATCTACAGCAACAGTAGTGTCAATGCACACACATCATGAGTTTTTCTTTCTATATCCCTTCCTGTGTCTACACCTGTCAAAGGTGGGCACTCCATTGTCACGCAACTAACAGGGTGCTTGAACTCGACACCAAAATCCAACACAGTCCAGCATTCGACAACAATAGTGAGTTATTCAAAGAAGTTATCGATCGTAGCCATTTACAGCTCAGCTTAATATTATGGCCCCGCGATGTACACCTCATTTTTACACTTTTCTGCTGGATGGCTAAGATCTAGATAGATCAAGTCTTATACACCAACACATGTACTTCATGCTTCTTATGTGGTCAGTGAAGTCCCCTCAGGGTTGTTCTTACAGTCCTGTACCTTATTCTGTAGAGCCTTTGTCTGTGTCATCCATGTGGATGAGTCACGGCCAATGTTTGACCAGTTTGCTCACTGTGAGAGGCTGAGAAAGTTTTTCTCCATGTGACTCGCCCCAGGCACAACATAGAACTTCAATCTCTTTCTTCTCTGGCTCCATAATCTCCTTGTTCAGAAAATTTGGAGCTCAACTGAGTTTCATGTTGTTGCAGTACAGGTTCTCCTATGTCCTGAGTCTTCACTGACCTTGGGAGGCTAGAGCCAAAATGTTGGTTGGCCTTTTGGCTCTTCTATTTCTCCAACTCTGGCTTATGAACTTAGGTTATTAGCCATCCAGAAGAAAAGCTGATTAGTTTCCTGCACCGTAAGCCATTCACTTTGCCTTATCTGACTCAACTGATTTTAGTTGTACGTTTGTTTTTGTATTTCTGCTTTTCGCTTGTCATACTAGGGAGACTATATGATATTTACACATGTGTTTCTGGTTTATTTCACTTATGAGTATATGTTCAAGTGGCATCCACTTCAGTATAAATGCTTCAAACTTATCATTCTTAATAGCTGAGTAATACTCCATTATATAGAAATACCACATCTTTTTCAATCATTCCTCATGTGATGGACATCTTGGTTGTTTCCAAGATTTTTCTATCACACATTGCACTGCTATAAACATAGGTACACATATATCTCTATGATACAACGTTTCCAGATCCTTTGGGAAAATTCCCAGTAGGGGAATACCGGCTGGAATGGGATTTCTAGTCCTAGTGTTTTAAGGAGTGTCCACACTGACTTCTACAATGATTGCACCAGTCTACATTCCCAGGAGCAGTGGAGAAGTGTTCCCTTTTTGCCACAACCTCTCCAACATTTGTTGTTGGTTGATTTCCTTATGATAGCCATTCTTTCTGGAGTGAGATGATATCTCAGTGTTGTTTTTATTTGCATTTCACGAATGGCTAGTAATGTGGAGCATTTTTTCATATATTTATTTGCTTCTTTAATTTCGTCCTCTGAGAAGTGTGTATTCATCTCAGATGCCCATTTCTGAATTGGGTGTTTACATTTGAGGGCTCTGTTATACCTTCGTTTTTTATATATTCTAGACAGTAGTTCTCTGTCTAATTGCTTATTAGTTAGGATTTTTTCAAAGTTTGTGGGTTGTCTTTTCACTCTGTTTACAATTTCTTTTGACATGCAGAAAATCCTTAAGAAGAGTTGATCCAAGTTGTTGATTCTTTCAAGTGATTCCCATGCAAAAATATGTTTCTTCATGAACTCTTCACCTACCCATATGTCTTCAAGAGTTCCTCCTACTTTCTCTTCCAGGAGATTGAGTGTTTTGGTTTTAATGTTTGCATCTTTAATCCACTTTGACTTTAACTTAGTGCATGGTGATAGAGCTGGGTCAAATTTTAGTTTTTGGCATGTAGAAAGAGACATCTTTCTTCCAGTGAGCTTGTGTAGCCCCTTGGTGGAAGACAAGATGGCTGAGTGTTTTCCTAGATGCCTCTGTGTCTCCTAATCTATTCCACTGATCCTCTGGTCTATTTTGTTGCCAATACCATGTGGATTTTATCACAGTGGCTTTGTATTATAATTTCAAACCGCCGGGCGTGGTGGCGCAGGCCTGTAATCCCAGCACTCGGGAGGCTGAGACTGGAGGATTGTTGTGAGTTCGAGACCAGCTTGAGCTACAAAGTGAGCTTACGGCCAGCCTGAACTGCACAGTGAGACTCTGTCTCAAAAAGACAAAAAAAAAAAAAAAAAAAAAAAAAAATTTCAAACCAGGAATTGTGATGTCTCCTGCCTTGTCTTTACTGGCCAATATTGCCTTTGCTATTCTAGGTCGTTTGTGGTTCCAAGTAAATTTTAGAATTGATTTCTCTATATCTGGGAAGTATGTTTGTCGCAGTTTGATAGGGATTGCATTAAATCTCTACAGCAATTTTGGGAGTATCGCCATCTTCACAATATTTGTTCTTCCTATCCAGGAGCATGCAATATCTTTCCATTTTCTGAAATCCTCTATAATCTCATTCCTTAGGGTGTTGTGATTTTCCATGAAAAGATCTTTCACCTCCTTGGTTAAGTGAATCCCAAGGTATTTCATTTTCCGCGGTGCTATTGTCAAATGTATTCTTTCTATTGTTTCCCTTTCAGTGTGCTTGTTATCTATGTAGAGGAATGCTACTGACTTTTGAGTATTGATGTATCCTGCTATGCTAGTGAATTTCCATATCAGTTCTAGAAGTTTCTTGGTGGAATTTTTGGGATCTTCCAAGTAAAGTCATCTGCAAATAGTGATGATTTAAATTCTTGTTTACCTATTCTTATTCCCTTTATTTCTCCCTCTTTTCTAATGGCTTTTTTTAATGATTCCAAGAGTATAATGAATAGCAGATGTGATAGAGGACATCCTTGTCTTGTACCATATTTAAGATTAAAAGATTTCAGTTTTTCCCCATTTAAGATTATATGAGCTTTTGGGTTGTCATAGATGGCTTTTATCAAGTTAAGATAGAGTCCATCTATGCCAATTTTCTGTAGGACCTTGAACATGAGTGATTGTTGGACTTTTTCAAAGGCTTTTTCTGCATCAATTGAGATGATCACGTGGTTTTCAGATTTCAATCTATTAATATAGTGTAATACATTTCTAGATTTTCGAATATTGAACCATCCTTGCATCCCTGGGATGAATCCTACGGGGTCATGGTGTATGATCTTCTTGATGATTTGCTGTATTCTCTTTGCCAGGATTTTGTTAAGTAATTTTGCATCTATGTTGATGAGGGAGACTGGCCTGTAGTTCTCCTTTTTGGGTGTGTCTTTCCCTGGTTTTGGAATCAGTATCATACTTGCCTCCAGAAATGTATTCGGGAGGACTTTTTCCTTTTCAACTTCATTGAAGATTTTGTGGAGTGTGGGGATTGTATCTTCGATAAATTTCTTGTAGAATTCAGCTGTGAATCCATCAGGCCCTGGACTTTTCTTTGTCGGCAGGCTTTTTATTACGTTTCGTATTTTATTGGTGATATCAGCTTATTGAGAGTTGTTATATCTTCTTGATTCAGTTTTAGTAATTTGTACCTTTTGAGGGATCTGTCCATTTGTTCTGTGTCTTCTATTCTGTGAGCGTAAAGATTCTCAAAATAAGTATTGATAATCTTCTGAATTTCCACTGGGTCTGTGGTGATTTCACCCTTTTCATTCCTAGTCGCTTCAACTTGAATTTTCTTTTGTCTCTTTTTGATGAGGTTGGCAAGAGGCTTATAAACTTTATTTTTTCAAAGAAGCAACTTTTTGATTTGTGGATTCTTTGATCTGTTTTTTTTTCATCTCAATTGAATTAATTTCTGCTCTAACCTTTATGATTTCTTGCTGTCCTTGCGCTCTGGATTTTGTTTGCTCTTGTCTTTCTAGATGTCGGAGGTGCAACATTAGGGTGCTAATTTGTTCCCTTTCTGTTTTTCTAATGTGTGAGTTCATAGCCATTATTTTCCCTCTAATAAATGCTTTCGTTGCATCCCATAAATTACTGTAAGTTGTACTTGAATTTTCATTAAATTGTAGATATTTTTGAATTTCTTCTCAATTTCTTCTGCAACCCATAGATTGCTGAGTAGGGTGTTGTTTAGTTTCCATGAATTTAGTGGGTTTTTCTGGTTTCTTTTGTCATTTATTTCCAGTTTCATTGCATTGTGGTTAGATCATATGTAAGGGATATTTTCTGTTTTCTTGCATATACTTAGGCATGACCTCTGGACTAGTATGTGGTCTATTTTGGAAAATGACCCATGTGCAGCTGAAAAAAATGTGTATTCAGCTGTAGTTGGGTGGTACACTCTGTATATGTCCTCCAGATCCATTTGTTCCAAGATCCGGTTCAGTTCTGCTAATTCCTTGATGAGTTTTTGTCTGGTTGACCTATCTTTTTGAGATAAGGGTGTGTTAAGATCTCCTGTTAAGATTGTGTTCTTAGACATTAAGTTGTTCATGTCCCTTAAGATTTGTCTTACATAGTTAGGTGCTCCTGTGTTTGGTGCAGAGATATTTATGAGTGTTACTTCTTGCTCTTGAAGTTTTCCCCTGACCAACATATAGTGGCCTTCTTTGTGTCGTTTGATCATTATTGGATTGAACTTGAGACTGTCTGAGAACAGAATTGCTACTCTACTTTTTTCAGAGGTGGTGGCGCATGCAGTATTGTTTTCCATCCTTTGACTTTGAGCCTATGAATGTCTTTTTGTATTAAGTGTGTTTCTTGTATACGGGATATTGTTGGATTTTGTTTCCTAATCCACTGTGCCAGTCTATTTCTCTTAACTAGAGAATTGAGTCTGTTTACATTTATGGTTATAATTGAAATGTGCTGACTTATGTTTGTCATGATATTTACCTGTTATTGTTTATTCCTTTGTAACCTGTGTTTAATTGACTATCCTGTTTAGTGGGTTCCATTCTCATTTGTGGAGTTCTGGTTGTTGTGATCTCTCTCTAGAACATCTTTCAGCAGCCTGTGAGGGGATGACTTTTTCATCATGAAATTCTTTAGTTGTTCTTTGTCGTGAAAGTATTTCACTTCTACATCACATTTGAAAGAGAGTTTTGCAGGGTATAATAATCCGGGCTGGAATTTGTTTTCATGTAGGACTTGAAGAACTCTGCTCCATGCTCTCCTTGCCTTCATTGTTTGTGTAGAGAAGTCGGCTGTAATTCTGATGGGTTTTCCTTTGAATGTGAGCTCCTTCTTCTCTCTAGCAGCTTTCAGTATATTATTTCTGGGATCTTAACTATTATATGTCTCGGTGTTTTTCTACTTGGGTTGAGGTTATTTGGTGTTCTGTATGCTTCCGTGACCTGAATGTTGGATTGTTTCCTCATATTTGGGAAGTTTTCTGCAATTATTTCTCCCCAAATTCTTTTCATGTCATTTGTATTTACTCCTTCATTCTCGTGGATACCAATTATTCTCACATTGTTCATCCTGGCATCATCTTACAGGTGGTGGATTATTTTTTCCTGCATTCTCATTGTTTTTAAGAGATCTTTTCTCACCTTTTCACTATCTGCTCTGGCATCTTCAAGACCTGAAACGCTGTCTTCGGTTTGACTCAGATGGTTTTGTAGACTCGTGATTGATATTTTAATTCTTCTATATCTCTTTGATTGTGTTTCATGTGTTCTATTTCTTTTCTGTAATGCTCATTCAAGAAATCCATCATATTTCTGATCTCCTCAATTTTTTTTTATCCTTGTCTTCTTTAGAAGTAGTTATTAATTCTTTTTCTGCTGTGTTTCTTCCAAGTTTGGTTTCCTCTGTATATTTCTGGACTTGTTTCGGTATTTCAGATGCTGACTTCAAAAAATTATTTTTTGATTTCAAATCTTATTTCTGCTTTGAGTTCCTCATGATCTTTCTGCTGTTGTTTCTTTGCTTCAGATGCTGTTAATTCATATATAACAGCTGGAATAGTGCTCTCTGCACTTGTTCAGCATAGTTTTTCCACCCAATGTTTCTGGATTTCATTCTTTATTTCACATACTATGTATTCAGATATTTCTTTTTGAATTTTGGAATTACTTCTCATTTTATTTACTCTGAAGCTTTCTGCTCTTGTTCCTTTCCTATTGTATCTGTGAGTTCATTCATTGCGCTGAGCTAGTGTCCTCTGCCCTTCCTGATGGACTCGAGGTCTGGGATTGCATTTTCCCCTTCTCTTTGTCATTTTGTATAGCACTGAGCTTTAACCTTTGGTGTAGAGCTTTGGTGCAGCTATAAGCTTAGCTTGTTATGAGATTCAGGTGCCAGTCTATTAAGTTTGGGATTTTCCAGTTATGCCTATCATGGATCGAGCTGTTGTGTTCAGTTCCCTTTTTGCTGCCGCTCCTTTGGCCGCCCTCTTTTGGTTCCCTGTTCAGGCAAGCACGAACAGACGTGGGATGTAGAGCAAGTAATGAAACTTCCCCTTCTTATCTGGCTTTTTTGCGAGGATCCGGAAACTTCCTGGAGTCACCCCTCCTGTGTCAGGCAGGTCATTCCTCAGCCTGGTGGGCCTGGGCTTTGGTGGGTCTTCTGGGCTCACAAAACGATAGTGAATGATCTTATTCACTGAGTAGGCTGTACTGGGTTGTCCAGCCTGTGCTAGGTCCGGGTGTACAGGCCGTAACCTGAGAAGGCTGGGAAAGGTCCCTCTGGTGCAGCGGGCCTGGAGCCCTCACTCACAGGCCAGGCTGTGCTGGGTTTCAGTCTGGGGCATTGGACCAAGGATTGCTGAGAAATGTCCCTCCGGTGTGGCACGCTTGGAGTTCTCACTCCAGACCGACCTCCACTGGGTCTGGAGCTGTGGGGTGGGACCAGTAATCACTTGGAAATGTTTCACTGGTACAGTGTGCCTGGAGCTCTCACCAGGCACGGGGGTTGGGGGGGTCAGGGAATCCCTGGGAAATGTCTCTTGGGCACGGCGGGCCTGGAGTTCTACACTCACCCAACTTTGATGCCCAGAGAATCGGGGAAATTCCTACTTGTTCAGCGGGCTTTAGGGCAGGGGTTCTGGGCAGGTGTTGGTGAGTTGGTTCTGAGGTTTCAGGCCAGTCACTGGCTTGGAGGCTTTGGGTGCAGGGATCCGTGTCGCGCGCATGGGAAGAAGCCAATGGCTCTCCCTCAGACTCACCACACTCTCACTGATCTGGGACGCCTGGTGAGTCATGCAAATTCCCCTTGCTGGGAGAGATTGGGTCGGGATCCAGGAGGCCGCTGGAGTAAGCCGCTGTCTCAGGCCGTGAGTCTCGCTGTCTCCTGAGGTCTCTGGGGCTGGGCGCGTGCGGGCAGGATGGAGGAGGATGGCGGAGTCGGCCGCGCTGTCTCTGCTTGTCTCTGGGGCTCTGATAGCTTTCTTTCATTTCGAAGTTTCTTTTGAAACTTCCCTTGTAGTCCTCTCCTCCACAAATTTCACTCTTATAATTTTTTGAATGTAGATGATGGGTTGCCAGATATTGTCAAGAAAGAATAAAAAGAAGATAATCAAAGATGCAGTGACTTATGTTTATACAGCATTTTACTAATTATGAAGCATTGTAGAAACGTGTATAGAAATATGATTCCAGGTTTGACTTTTATTGTATTTCATGGTATTATAGGTCAACTCATTTGTTTTAGTATTAATGATGAATGGTTGACAGGTGAGTATGATTTTACCAGATAATCTGTGTATGGCAGAATCAGAAGTCTACACATATTTGAATGAAAATCAAAAGTACACGTTAAGAGACTCTGGAGCTAACTGATAAGATATGAAAAAGAGGAAGAGGAACAGGAACTGATGATAGGAAAAGTCAAGATATGGTATGCTGAATTTTCACAAATATTCAGCTAAATTTACTAATAGTCGTGTAACAATGTGTTTTTTCACATTCGTCTTACAGTGGACCAAAATTTGTCTGTTACTGGATGTGAGGTACATCTGGAAGGACAAAACCTGATAGGATAATTTTTTGTAGTTAGTGTACTACAGCTGTTAAAAGCTAAGAAAACAAGTTTTCACTGAAGGACCTGCATCTTCATGTCTAGAATAAATGTAAAATTTCTACTCTGCATTAAGTGCACATTAGTATGATTGGTACTGTTTTGCACACAGATAGTATTGCAAAGAATATGATACAAACTTTAAGGTGATGTTAAGAGTTAAGTGCAAATATACATCAGTAAATCTATTAATCATTAAATTGTATTAAGAATCACATTCCTAATGGAATCTTTGAAAACTGGTGTTTACTTACATATTAATTTTATTAAATAATTTTCATTATATTTCCCATAAATCCAACATTGCTAATCAAGAGATTATGTGGACATTACATGCATTTCTTTGTGACCTGTTATTAAAAAGATATATAAACAAGCATGTGAGCCATATATCGGTATCAGTATGCTGTAATATAAAAATTAGTAACTTCTACATTCTAAGTTTTAAAATCTTCTATTGTACTTTTTGTACAGTTATAATAGAACATTTTTATATTCTTTGTCCTTAGAAATGTGTTTACTGGGCTGAGTAGATTCCTCAGTAGAATAATTCCTTCTCTGGAAAGCACAAGAGCCTGAGTTCAATCCCCAGTTTCACCCCCCAAAAAATAGAAAAGAAAGAAATGTGTGTTTACATTAACCAAACGATACAAAAAATAATCTTTCTCCTTTCTTAAGCAAAATATCAGTGACTACATGACATGTGCAAGGTCTTGCCTTGATTCCCAATACCAAAATACAAAAGCAAAAAGCAAAATACATCTGAATTCTGGCTGCGGAGAAAGTTCAACAGTCTAAGCCCTTACCTGCCAAGCTCAAAGACCCTAGTTGGATCCTAGGGACCCCATGCCGTGCCAGCCTGGGAATCCCAGGTTCACCATGCCACCCTGAAACAAGGTGTGGTAGTGTACACCTTTAGTCCCCGTATTGGGGAGATTGATAGAGGAGAATCACTATGAGTCCTAGATGCATAGCGAAAACATGTGCCAAATAAATAAATAGTATATAAGAAGGGTGGGGAGACGGCTCAGTACAATAAGTGCTTTCCTGGCAAGCTTAAGGGCTTGAGTTCAATACCCAGTTCCACCAAAAAAAGAATATATATATATATATATATATATATATATGAATGGTTTTAATAGTAAACCAATTAATCTACATCTCACATTTAGCTCATAATTGAAAGGAAAATTTCAAGACCCTTGTAACATTAGTTCATTTGTATATAAGAATATATTTCTTAAATAACTGACAAAACTTTTAACAAACTGTTCAATTTTTAGGTCTTTACTAAATATCTTTAAGTTCTTACATCAATAATCTGAGGGCTTAATGCCATCAAAAGAATGGGATAACTTCAAATTTTCATTACAATCAATAATCTATGATATATAATTTAAACTTTTAAAATTTAGTCCAAGTAATCTCTAGGTACATTATACACATCATAATTTATATGAAGGATTATACATTAGCACAAGATGGGGACAATTAAAACAGTACCAATATTCATGTCAGTTCCAGTAGTAGCAAAATCTTCTAAAGTCAGCGAACAAGATAGTTAATATGGGTACATTGTGATCAGTAGCACAAAAAACACCAAAATCCTAGAATATGTCAGAGAAATAGTTCTACTAAGGGTTAATCAATAGGAAAATATGTTATCCTCTTCACTTAGAGCTCTGCAAAGTTCTCTCTTTCAATAAAATATTTTACATATTTTTTAATTTAGTTATATTTTTAATTGAAGAACAAATAGCAATGAGACAATTGTAAGACAAACTAACAGGACAGATTCAATAAATTAATACATTGCAAACTGTTTTCATAATGTTTTGCCATTGTACAAGGTCCATACATAATATTATACTTACAAACATTGTTATAGCAGCTGTCTCTAATCAATCACTTAAGAGAGTATAGCTATATATTTCTTTCATATTTTATAGCTGAATTATATCACAGATTTAATCATTAATATTTCTACCTTGTTATCTTCCTAGTGGTTGTCCCTAGTACTAGAAGCCAACATAATATCTTGTCCAACCACTTAGAGCAAATCTTGATTCTCATGGAATTATGCAGAAGCACAGAATATTTATCTTAACTGTACACATAGCATCATGATTCTTCCTTAGTATACCTATTTTTTTGTCTAGACCTGTCAAAGATGAGCAATCCATTGTCACTGAACCAATTTATATGCCTGAACTCGGCAACACACTCCAATACAGTCCAGTATTCCACAACAATAGTGAGTTATCTCAAGAAGGTGTTGACTGCAGCCATTTATAGTTCAACTTACTATTACGGCCCTGTGTTACATACCTCATTTTTATACTTATCTGCTGGATGGTTAAGACCAAGATAGATCACACCCTGTATACCATAAGATGTACCTTTTGTTTCTCTTGAGGTCAGTGAAGTTCCCTCAGGGTTTATCTTGTAATCCTGTACCTCACTCTAGATCAATTTTCTGTCAGTCATGTGGATGAGTCATGGCCAATGGTTGTCCAGTTTGCTTTCTGTGAGAGCCTGAGAGGAAGTTTTGTCTCCATGTGACTCTCCACAGGCAAACTAAAGAACATAAGTCTTTTTCCACTGTGGCTCCATAATCTGCTTGATAAGAAAATTTGGGGAACAACTGAGTTTCATGTTATAGTACACGTTCTCCTATGTCCTGAGTTTTTGCTGAAATTGAAAGGCGAGGGCCAAAATGTTGACTGGCCTTGTGGCTTTTCTATTTTACCAATTGTGACCTGTGAACTTAGGCTGTTAGCCATCCAGAAGAAAAGCCTGTAGTACCCTGGAGCATATGCTGTTCACTTGGTCCTATCTGACTAAATTGTATTTAGTTGTTGTTGTACATTTCTATCTGTATTTCTTTTTTAAATTTTTATACTATGGAGACTATCTGATACTGGCACATGTATGTCTGGTTTATTTCACGTTCTTTGTTTCTTTTATTGAAGTACAAATATCAGTGAGACAGTTTTAAGATTCCTTGACAAGATGGATTTGATAAATTAATACATGGCAAACAGTTTTCAAAATGTTTTGGTATCATAGAAGGTGCATACATGATATTATACTTACACACATTATTATAGCAGATGTCTCTTATCAGTAAATAAAGTGTAGCTGTTTGCATATCATATTTTTTATACCTAAATTACATCAAAGGTTCAATAATTGATACTTTCTAACTTGTTATTTTCCTAGTCGTTGTCTATAGTACTAGAAGCTGATATAATATCCTGTCCAACAACCAATTGTGCAAATCTTGCCTCTCATAGGATTATGTAGAAGCACAGCATTATCTATCCCAACTGCACTGTCTATACACACACATCATGATTCTTCCTTTCTATAACCCTTCCTTTCTCTACACCTGTCAGAGATGGGCACTCCGTTGTCATTCAACTAACTTAGGTGCTTGAACTCGAAAACACAATCCAACACAGTCCAGAATTCCACAATAATACTGAGTTATCCAAAGAAGTTGTCGACCATAGCCATTTACATCTCACTTTAATATTATGGCCCCACAATGTATACTTCATTTTTATACTTTTCTGCTGGATGGTTAAGACCTAGATAGACCAAGACATATATACCAACACATGTACTTCATGTTTCTTATGAGTTCAGTGAAGTCCCTTCAGGGTTTATCTTGTAGTCCTGTACCTTATTCTGTAAATCCTTTGTGTCATCCATGTGGATGAGTCACAGCCAAAGCTTGACCAGTTTGCTCTCTGGGAGAGCCTGAGAGAAAGTTTTCTCTCCATGTGACTCTCCCCAGGCACACTAAAGAACTTTAATCCCTTTCCTCTGTGACTGCATAATCTCCTTGTTCAGAAAATTTGGAGTTCAACTGAGTTTCATGATGTTGCAGTACAGGTTCTCCTGTGTCCTGAGTCTTCGCTTACCCTGAAAGGCTAGGGCCAAAATGTTATTTCTCTTATGAGTATATGTTGAAGTGGCATTCACTTCACTATAAAAGTTTCAAATTTATCATTCCTTATACCTCAGTAATATTTCTTTATATAGAAATGCCACAACTTTTTTCAACCATCCCTCATGTTACGGACATCTTGGTTGTTTCCAAGATTTTACTATCACAAACTGTGCTGCTATAAACATAGGTACACATATATCACTATGATATAATGTCTTCAGTTCCTCTGGCAAAATTCCCAGTAGGGGCATAATCGGCTTGAATGGGATTTCCAGTCCTACACTTTTGAGGAGTCTCCAAACTGATCTCCACAATGGTTGTACTACTCTACATTCCTACCAGCAGTAGAAAAGTGTTCCCTTTTCCCCACAACCTTTCCAACATTTGTTGTTGGTTGATTTCCTTATGATAACCATTCTTTCTGGAGTGAGATGGTATCTCAGTGTTGTTTTTATTTGCACTTCATGGATTACTAGCAATGTGGAGCATTTTTTCATATATTTATTTGCTTTTTTAATTTCATCCTCTGAGAAGTGTATATACATCTCAGATAACCATTACTGAATTGTGGTCTTTAAATTTCAGGTCCCTTTTATATCTTAGTCCTTTATATATTCTAGACAGCAGACCTTTCTCTGATTTCTTATTACGTAGGAGTTTTTCAAAATTTGTGGGTTCTTGTTTCATGTTTTGACAATTTATTTGACATGCAGAAATTCCTCAAGAAGTATTGATCCTAGTTTTTGATTCTTTCAAGTGTTTCCCATGCAAAAATATGTTTTTTCATGAACTCTTTACCTACCCCTATGTCTTCAAGAGTTCCTCCGACTTTCTCTTCCAGGAGATAGAGTGTTTCTGTTTTAATGTTTAGATCTTTAATCCATTTTGACTTTAGCTTATTGCATGGTGATAGAGCGGCATCAAGTTTTAGTTTGCGACATGTAGAAAGCCAGGATTTCCAGCACCATTCGTTTAAGAGGTTATCATTCTTCCAGTAGGCTTCTTTGGCCCCTTTGTCAAAGATCTGATTGCTGAGTTTGTTCATAGATCACTCTGCATCTTCTAATCTATTGCATTGATCTTCATGTCTATTTCGTTGCCAATATCATGTTGATTTTAGCACAGTGTAGTATATTTTCAAGTCAGGAATTGTCTTTATTGGCCACGATCACCTTTGCTATTCTAGTTCATTTGTGGTTCCAAATAAATTTTAGGAATGATTTCTCTAGGTCTGGGAGGTATGTAGGTGGAAGTTCTATAGGGATTGCATTAAATCTGTACAGCAATTTTGGGAGTATGGCCATCGTCATGATGTTGGTTCTTCCTATCCAGGAGCATGGAATATCTTTGCATTTTCTCAAATCCTTCATGATCTCTTTTCTTAGGATGTTGTGATTTTCTGTGAAAAGATCTTTCACTTCCTTGGTTAAGTAAATACCAAGGTATTTCCTTTTCTGCAGCGCTATTGTAAAAGGTATTGTTCTATTGTTTCCCTTTCAGTGTGCTTGTTATCTGTGTAGAGGAACGCTATTGACTTTTTCGTATTTTCTTTGTGTCCTGCTATGGTACTGAATTTCCATATCAGATATCGTAGTTTCTTGGTGGAATTTTTTGGGTCTTCCAAGTAAAGTATCATGTCATCTGCAAATAGTGATAATTTAACTTCTTCTTTACCTATTCTTATTCCTTTTATTTCTCCCTTTTCTAATGGCTGTTGCTAATGATTCCAAGACTATATTGAATAGCAGGGGTTATAGAGGACATCCTTGTCTTGTACCTGATTTAAGAGTAAAAGATTTCATTTAGGATTATATTAGCTTTTGGGTTGTCATAGATGGCTTTTATCAAGTTAAGATAGAGTCCATCTATTCCCATTTTCTGTAGGACCTTGAACATGAATAAGTGTTGGACTTTGTCAAAGGCATTTTCTGTATCAATTGAGATAATCATGTGGTTTGTAGAGTTCAGTCTATTAATATAGTGTATTACATTTACAGATTTTCGAATATTGAACCATCCTTGCATCCCTGGGATGAATCCTACTTGGTCATGGTGTATGATCTTGTTGATGATTTGCTGTATTCTATTTGCTAGAATTTAATTGAGTATTTTGGCGTCTATGTTCATGAGGGAGATTGGCCAGTAGTTCTCCTTCTTAGTTGTGTATCTTCCAGGCTTTGTAATCAGTATAGTACTTGCCTCCAGAAATGATTTTGGAAGGACTTCTTCCTTTTCAGTTTCATTGAAGTGTTTGAGGAATGTAAGGATTGTATCTTCTATAAATTTCTTGGAGAATTCAGCTGTGAATCTATCGGTACCTGGACTTTTCTTTGTCAGTAGGCTTTTCATTACATTTTGTATTTTCTTTGCTATTATTTGCTTATTGAGAGTTGTTACATCTTTTTGGTTCAGTTTTGGTAATTTGTACCTTTCGAGTAGTCGGTCCGTTTCCTCTGTGTCTTCTATTCGTTAAGTGTAAAGATTCTCAAAATAACTATTGATAATCTTCTGAATTTCCACTGATCTGTGGTGATTTTACCCTTTTCATTCTTTAGTGCAGGTACTTGAATTTTTTATATCCTCATTTGGATGAGGTTGGCGAGAGGCTTGTCAACTTTCTTTTTTCTTTCTAAGAACCAACATTTTTGATTTGGGATTCTTTGAAATGTTTTCTTCATCTTAATTGAATTAATTTCTGCTCTAATCTTTATGATTTCTTCCAGTATTTCCACTCTGGGTTTCGTTTGCTCTTCTTTTTCTAGATGTTGGAGGTGGATCATTTAGGGTGTTTATTTGTTCCTGTTTTCCTTTCCTAATTTGTGACTTCATAGCTATGATTTTTCCTCTGACAATTGCTTTTATCACATCCATTATATTCCGGTAAGTTCTGCTTGAATTTTCATTGAATTGTAGATATTGGTGTATTTTTTGTTTAATTTCTTCTGTGACCCATTAATTCCTGAATAGGGTGTTGGTTAATTTCTATGAATATAACTGGTGTTTCTCGATTCTTTTGCGATTTAATTCCAGTGTTATAGCACTGTGGCTAGATGATATGCATGGGATAATTTCTGTTTTCTTGCAGATACTTATGCATGACCTCTGGAACTACTATTGGTCTATTTTGGCAAATGACCCATATGCAGCTGAAAAAAAATGTGTATTCAGCTGTGGTTGGGTGGAACACTCTATATATGTCCACCAGGTTCATTTGTTCCAAGCTCTCTTCCAGTTCTGCTACTTCCTTGCTAATTTTTTGTCTTATCGATCTATGTTTTTGAGATAAGGTGGTGTTAAGGTCTCCTGTTAATATTGTGGTCTTAGATATTAGGGTTTTCATATCCATTAAGATTTGCCTTACATAGGTCGATGCTCCTATGTTTGGTGCATAGATATTTGTGAGTGTTATCTCTTCCTTTTGAAGTTTTCCCCTGAATAGTATGTAGTGGCCTTCTTTGTGTGGTTTGTTCATTCTTGGTTTGAACTTGAGACTCTCTGAGAAAAGAATTGCTACTCCTGCTTTGTTACGAAGTGCTGGAGCATGTAGTATTGTTTTCCATCCTTTGACTTTGAACCTATGAATGTCCTTTTGAGTTAAGTGGGTTTCTTATATACAGCAAGTTGTTGAATTTTGTTTCCTAATCCACTGTGCCAGTCTATGTCTCTTAATTGGAGAATTGAGTCAGTTTACATTTATGGTTATAATTGAAATGTGCTGACTTATGTTTGTCATGATATTTACGTGGTGTTGCTCAGTCCTTTGTAACCTGTGTTTAGTTGTCTGTCCTGTTTAGTGGGTTCCTTCCATTCTCATTCGTGGAGTTCTGGTCATTGTGGTCTCTCTCTAGAACATCTTTCAGCAGCCTGTCAAGTGATGTCTTTGTTATCATGAATTTCTTAATTGTTCTTTGTCATGGAATTGTTTCACTTCATCAAACTTTAGTTTTGCAGGCTATGAAAGTCTGGGCTGGAATTTGTTTTCATACAGGACTTGCAGAACTCTGCTCCATGCTCTCCTTGCCTTCATGAATTTTGTAGAGAATTTAGCTGTAATTCTAAAGGGTTTTCCTTAAAATGTGACCTGCTTCTTCTCTCTAGAAACTTTCAGTATATCATTCTTGTATTGGATTTCTGGGATCTTGACTGTTACATATCTCAGTGTTATTTTACTTGGGTTGAACTTACTTGGTGCTCTGTATGCTTCAGTTATCTGAATATTGGATTGTTTGCTCATGTTTTGGAATTTTTGTGTGATTACTTCTCCCCAAATTCTTTTTATGTCATTTGTATTGACTCCTTCATTGTCATTATACCAATGCATCTTACATTGTTCATCCTGGCATCATCTTGCAGGTGATGGATTACTTTTTCCTGCGTTTCTGTTGTTTTAAGAGATCCTTTCTCACCTTTTCACTAGCTGCCCCAGTGTCTTCAAGATCTGAAACTACGTCTTAGCTTTCACTCACATGGTTTTGTAGACTCCTGATTGATATTTTTAATTGTTCTGTATCTTTTTGACCCTGGTTCATGCATTCTATTTCTTCTCTGTATTGCTCATTAAGGGAATCTGTCATATTTATGATCTCCTCTCTTTTTTTATCCATGTCCTCTTTAGAGAACAATATTCATTATCTTTCTTCAGAATTTCTTCCAAATTGGGTTTTCTCTGTATATTTGGGCACTTATTTCTGTATTTCAGATGCTAGGATTTCAAAGAATTTATTTTTTTCAAAGAATTCTTTTTTGATTTCAGAACTTATTTCTGCTTTGTATTCCTCTTTACCTTTCTGTTGTTGTTTCTTTGCTTCAGATGCTCTTAATTCATACATTTCAGCTGGAATAGTGCTCTCTGCACTTGTTGTGGGTGAGCATTGGTTTTTCCTCAGATGTTTCTGAATTTGATTCTTCTTTCAGATACTATGTATTGAGATATTTCTTTTTTTATTTCAGGAATTATTTCTCATATGAGTTCCTCTATACGTTTCTGCTATTGTTCCTTTGCTTCTGTATCTGTTAATTCATTCATTTCAGCTGAGCTAGTGTCCTCTGCACTTACTGGTGGACTCAGGAAATGAGATTACATTTTTCTCCTTGTCTTTGTCAGTTTGTATAGCACTGACCTCTGACCTTTGGTGTAGAACTTTGGTTCAGCTATAACCTTAGCATATAATGATATTCAGGTGCCAGTCTATTAAGTTTGTGATTATCCAGTTATGCCTGTCCTGAATCTAGCTGTTATGCTCAGTTCCCTTTTGCTGCAGCTCCTGTGGCTTCCCTCTGTTTGTTCCCTGCTCAGGGGAGCACGAATGGGCATGCAGAGCGAGTATTGAAAATTCTCACCATCTTGGCTTGCTTTGGGGTGGGCATCCGGAAAGTTGCCAGAGTCGGCCCTCTTGTATCAGGCAGGTCACTCTCTAGGTAGGCGGGCCTGGGCTTTCGTGGGCCTGCGGCCAAGCTGCACTGGTCTGAGGCCCGGGGGTGGACCCAGGGATCACTCTAAAGGGGATCATTGGGAAAAGTCACTCCGTCATGGTGGGCCTGGTGCTCTTACTCACCGGCCGAGCAGCACTGAGTCTGGTGCCCCGGGGTGGAATCAGGGATCATTGGGAAAAGGAATCGCTGGGAAAGGTCCGTCTAGTGTGGCGGGTCTGGAGCTTTCACTCACCGGCCATATTTTACATATTTTAAAAATATCTATTTGACATAATAGAAAGCGAAAATATTTATTTGTCATTCAGCATTGCACTAAGAAATACTTTTAGTGCATCTGTTTAGACAAAATAATAACTTGATGAATTGTATGGAGAAAGATAAAACAAAGAAATAAGTTATTTGGAAGGGAATAGGGAAGAGTTACTTTCCAGGTCACAGAGACTCATGGGGTTAAAAATACAATGATTTACAATTCTGGACTGACAAAAACAATATAAAAGACATTTTAGGGACTCATCTACATGGTCTCAGAGCACACAATGAAGATTAATTTGGAATACTGAGTGGTTGGTGGAGGCAGTGCATCACTCAAACTCAGGGCCCTCCATGACAGTCTTGCCAATGATTTCTTGGAAAGAGGATAATCTTGACTTTTGGTACTCTGAGACTTTGTGACACTTCTTGAATGAGCTTTGCAGAACTCAATGTGACAAAATGAAACATGTTTTTCTAACACCTTAGAATTAGCCTAAAACATATTAAATGAAAACCAAAGTAAACAGCTTTAGAACTGTTAAACTATACTTATATACATATGTACAATTTGAGAGATTTGAATGATTTGTTAAATTTGACAGATTGTGAGTAAATTATTTTTCTTTTTTTCTTGAAAAATTGTGGGACTTCACGGAAGTTGCTGGAAATTTTTGATGGAATTTATTCCCTATGGTTATTCATTTTGTTGGGTAGCACAGCAAGAAAGATACACTAATCATGTTTGCTTTGCATTTATTCCCCAATATCTGCAAGATGTTACTGTCCATCAACATAAAAACAAGTAACTTGAGGCATTAGAAAGACTTTTATTATGACATTCTTCAGTAACCTTTATATACTGTTTCCTTTCATAATTTGAGAGGCAATAATGACTTTTGTTATAAATTTCTTCATAAATATTCTCATTGATGGATGATGCATTTATTTAAGCATCAGTGGACAAATAAAGTTATCCACGGGTGACTAACAACCTTGAATAAATATCACTTCACTCAGTTGCCATCCATAGTACCTAAGGAATGCAATTACATGCTGGGACCTATTATCCCAATTAATGGACTGTTTTATATTCACTGTGCATTATACTTGAAACACTTTAGAAGCCTGGCCTTCATTTAGCTACAGGCAAAGTAGAAATTTATAACAAATAACAAAGGAAAGCCTTTCATTTACTTACCAAGATATGAAGCATGTAATTATACTTTAAGTATGACTAGGCAGAACTCAAAAATGCCCTTTGATTTATACCACAATAAAAGTATATTTCTTTAATCTGTGACAAATATAATTTTATAATGAACAAATTATTTTGGTTTACTGTATTTGGGGTTTCATTATCAACTATATCTATCTTCCTTTTCTGGTAATGATGTGGCCAAAGGTCAAACTTGATTATTACTTACTACATTCAGAAAGTTTCTCATTATTCCAGTTATGTGAACTAAAAGAATGACAAGAGCAAGAAGTCTTTAACTCATTGGAAGAACAAATAAAATAGTCTGCTATGAAGTACACACCCCCTTGTTGTGTTGCTACTTTGTAAAATGTCAGCCTGAGGCTATGTTTTATAGCATTGGAATATGACTACTGAAGTTTAACTCTACTCCCTCTGGTGGTTTCCAAAGCTGTATTACCAAAGCTATAAAATGAAACATAGTTGTAATTCTTCTCCTTATTGTAAGAAACATTGATCGCCCTTGATTGTATATTATGGCAAAGGGGCAGTCTATTACATAAATTTATTTCATTTTATTCCTGATAATTACTGGAAGTTATTGAACAAGGCAGGGAGTTATAGCCAGTAAGTTCCTGCTCCAGCTGAGGAAGCATATCTACAGATATTTAGTGGGTCTAAACAGTAGTAAACAAGACATCCTGTTTACAGTGCACTAGAAATTTATAATTTACACTTCATTTGAGGATATTTTAAGAACCATATTCTCCATTCCACAAGTTTAGACTTGTGTTTTGAATTGTAGCAAAATGCTATGCTAAATTTATCATTTTTGATTTTCTTTAAACCAGTTTGATAGCACATAAAGTGCCAAAGTCAAGCCTTTATGACTTACTATTTTACTTTCTTAGGATAAATGAGTTTTATTAGATTGTTTTCTTAAATTTTTCATTTCTAATGAACATATCAACTTCAGTCAAGTTTATTTTTGCACTTAAAATGATATTTACAAACCAATTGCTTTTTAGTATAAAATTCTCCATCAAAAACATCAAAATATTTTTGAAATAGCAAGACCACTATAAGGAAATTGCACAGGTTAAGATACAATATTTAATGTCTCTGAAAAATGCACAGTAGAAGGAGAAACACAAGAAATTAGAACTGGTTAACAGAGTATATGTGCCTGTTTATTGATATATTCGTTCTTTTGTTCTGAGTCAGGGGTTAGATAATATTTTTATCACAGCCAAAAAATATAAATTCATAATTTACTCCTGACTTTAACTATCTTAATATCATCAAATCACATAATTTAAATGCTCTCTGTCTGACAATAGAGGATTCATCCTCGGTAAACCAGTAACCCACAGACAACTCAGAAAATACCTTGAGGCACCAGAGAACAAGCAAACCAGGAAGACTCTCTGGAGAGATTACACTTGAAAGAAGGAAAGTACACTTGTTAAGTTACATATTTTAGAGCTTTTGCCTATAGGCAGGCCCCTTGAGTTCGATAAATTTGAGTAGAAAATGAAATATGAAAGTGATTTCAAGGAACAGACAAGAGACGAAAAGAAAAAAAGAGAGGCAAAAAGCATGCAACAAATGTCTTTTTACACTCCGTGTGTAAGATGCATATATTTAAGGGAAGGGTCTACTGGGTGTTCAGGTTCTCACTACTAGATTGGACTCATAGTGATTCGTCTGTTTACAGCCTCCCAAAGGAGCTGGGATTACAGGCGCGTGCCAAGCCCCGACTCAATTGCCTTCTCAGCACGCCCCAGGAACGGGGTCAGCAGGGCAGGACCAGAGACCCCAGACCCTGCACCTGTGTGTAGGTGCTTTAGTCCGCTGAGCAGTTTGGCTGGCCCCCTACCTTTTATATTGATCTGGCTCTGAAATTACATACCTGTGAGAGGAATTACAAGTACCCTATACCATTTATAAATTAGAGTTTTCAGTTTCTGACTATTGCATAGGCATTAGGAGTGTGAATCTAACCAAGTTTAACTGCTTACCATAACAAAAGTTATGACAGAAAAGTCAATGTATGAAATTGTGACTTTCTCACATATATCATTTATAACAAGCACAATATAATCCAAAATCATTAAATATACCAAAGGAAAGAAAACACAAACTGTATTTACATGAAAATAATTTGTGATAATATCAAAATTGGCTAGGAGTTTGAATTAGCAAGAATAATTGTAAAGCAATTAATGTAATTGTCTAAAAATATAAAATAAAATTGTTAGTAATAGATAACATACTGAAAAGTTTTGGCAAAGTACCACAAACTAGAAAATCTCAGCAAAATTTATAAACAATTAAAAATGTTCAAATGGTACTTGAGAAACTGAAACACATTTATATGAAAAATGTTAGTGGCTGACCATTACATGGCATGCTGGTAAACCTAGAAATCTGGTGGGTTTTGGTAGTATCACAAGAGCCTTCCTAATCTGAGCAACTTTGAGACTGTGTCAAAATAAAATATGAAATAATACCTAATAATGTAGCCTGGTAGAAAAGACCATGGGATCAACTCTAATTATTGAAAAGAAATTATGTATTTACTGGTTAACTGTAATATGAGATGGAAGATAACAAAAGAGAAATTAAATTATCATGAAGGCAAATTTGTAGAAGTTATGCAACCTGTAAAGAGAGACAAAAACTGTTAAAAATAATGTGGCAGTTTCAGTGACCTAAGAGATAATATCACTGTGTGAAACCCACATGCTATTTAAGCATCAAAAGGTAACACAAAGAAAAAATAGTTCGTAAAGTAGAACGGTAAAGGCAAATGATCATAATTCTTATAAAGTTTGGTAAAAGCCCAATTTAAAGACTCATTAAACTCAATTCAAGGAATTACAATGAAAATATTATAAAGATATTTGATGTAATTTGGTCAAAATCAAGCAAAATTCGTGAAATAAAGGAAAATGGTATAAAACATAATAGAGTGGCTCATCTATACAAATAGCTACTGATTTCTCAAGAGAAAGGATGAAGACAGGCAACAATGCTGACACTTTTAAATACTCAAAAAAAATTCACTGCAAAGAAGTTTCTTCAACTTGAAAGGATACATGATAGAAGTTGAATGCTCTGAAGATAATAAAAAGTAAGAGATATAAACATGTTAGTAAATATAAAACTATTTTTCTTGTTTATCATTTTGCATATCTTTATGTAAAGAAAAGCTACAGTATTTCTCAAGGAATTTTTAACACACATGGGTATAACAAAATGGCACTAATAGCAAAATAATTATTAAGAGAAATGTATCAAATTTATCATAGTTGTAGGATAAGCTAAAGTAAAAGTCAATCTAATTTTTAATACTGTCAAAATTTGGGGATATAAAACTGTTTTCCAAATGCAATTTCATTCATAAAGTAACATAAAGCATAAAATATTATATTTATATATAATTTAAACAAAAGATATGCAAGACTGAACATAGGTGCTTAAAAAAATTTGGAATTTCCTTAAAAATAGGAAGAAAGACCATGTTCATTATTCATAAATACGAATACAAAATGCATCTAAGAAATCAATTCCACCAAGTAAACTTGTATCACCACATTTTTTATAGACTTCCTTAAATTGTTTCAAAAATATATGTGATATTGACAATTACATGGTATTTCCAAGATAGCTTTTCGAAAGAAAACAAAAGTTAAATGTTTATCTTACCTGCTTTCCAGGTATATTGTAAAACTTTAGGAATCAAATATAGTACTGACTTACAGAAAAATAAATCAAGGTAAGAAAATAGTCTACAATAGAACCATATCATACAATCTATTGATTTTTGATAAAAGCATCAATGTAAACTAATAGAGAAAATATAATTTTTAATAAATGTTATAAAAATTTAATCTCTGTATTGGGAAAATTTTTCCAAACTCCTATTCCATTTTACCTGCAATAATTAATT
>PVKA01023153.1:0-36018 GCA_004027165.1 Ctenomys sociabilis | reverse complement strand
AGAATCTGCAGTTTACTCCATACAACTCTTTCCTTTTAAAAAGGCAAACCACATAAGTGTATTCAAAGGTTGCGTGATCAGTGAAGAGCTAATACTCTAACCTAGGTTTCCTAGTGACATGATCTTTTTTCTGTATCAAGGCATGATGTTTCTTTTTTATTTTCTCTCAGATAAACCTGGGGAAGAAAAAGAGAAAAGGAATCTCAGGAGGCTGAGTCTCGGATATATCTTCTTCCAAAGAGGCCCAAGTCAACCTGGGAATATTTAATGGATGCAGCATCTTGAAATGACAAGTGTTTGGGTTTGGGTTTCTATAATTATTTATACAGTTGTTCCTTTTCTTCCATTTCTTACAGCAAAATTTGAAACCTCTTTTAATACCATGTCTGCATCTTGAAATCTTCAAAATAGGAAAAAATGATGTGGTTGTCTGAGTCCTTCTCTTTTATTTTCTTTCCTTTATTTAGTCATATTGTAACAATATTAATTTGTGCTTTCCAGGTACCCTGAGATGTGGGTGTGACAAAGTCCAACTTAGCCCTCTCTTCTATTGTAAAACATACCTGATACCCTCATCTGACAAGCACCAGTCTAATGCAGAGCAAAATATTCCATCACTGTCAGTGAGATCATGAACTACTCAAAAGATAAAGAAATGGATTCTGTTTTGAGTACTGAGGGTTGAGTCCAAGGTCTTTACACTGAGAAACAGCACCAACCCTTTTTTTAAAAGTGCTTTTCACGTTGAGACACCATCTCTCTAAGTCACTGATCTTCCCAAACGGGGCTTCAGTTCAGCCTCCCAGAGTTCTGAGACTACTTGTGTACATCACCAGACCCAGGAAAGAAATCAATATTTTAAAGTGAGTACAGAGGTAAATAAAAGAGAAAACAGATTATCCGATAACTGAGAAAAACCTCCTGAGAAAGAAGATAATTTCATTCTTGCCTGTCCCATCTCCCTGTCCTTACTCTGGCCCTGGCCACACCAGACTGCATTTGTATCTTACCACACGTTATGCAATGTCATCCCACCTGGCTGTTTCTGTCCTTAATAGGTCTCTCCCCTTCTTTTTGTAAAACTAATACTTTTCAGCCTTCAAATTCTAGCTCATACTTTCCGAAGGCTGATATAATTCCTATTGTTTGAACTGAAATTCCTACATTGGCCCTGAGGTTTCTGCAGGGTGGGACAGTCTCTAGGAGGGAAAAAGGAAGAATACAGTTGATAATATGGCAGCAAGTGCCATGACAAGAAAGAATGATGTGCTTCTCAAGTTCAATCACTAGTTTAATAAAAAGTTTAAACAATTTCTTTTGATGTGCAGAAACTCCTCAGGAAGAGTTGATCCCAGTTGTTGATTCTTTCAAGTGTTTCCCATGCAAATATACATTTGTTCATGAACTCTTTACCTACCCCTATGTCTTCAAGAGTTCCTCCTATTTTCTCTTCCAGGAGATTGAGTGTTTCTGTTTTAATGTTTAGATCTTTAATCCATTTTGACTTCAACTTAGTGCATGGTGATAGAGCTGGGTCAAGTTTTAGCTATTTTATGAGAAGCAAAATTTGCACTAATAGTGGTTGGACAAGATATTAAGTTGGCTTCTAGTACTATGAGCAGACACTAGGGAGATAACAAGGTAGAAAGTATTATTGAATCTGTGATATAATTCAGGTATAAAAATATAAGATAAGTAAATAGCTACACTCGCTTCATTCACTGATTAGAGACATCTGCTATAATAATGCCTGTAAGTATTATATCATGTATGCACCTTGTACGACACCAAAACATTAAGAAAACATTTTGTAATGTATTAATTTATAGAATATGTCATGTTAATTTGTCTTGAAATGGTCTCATTGCTATTTGTTCTTCAATAAAAATAATAATAATAAAAGTTTAAACTCTATCCATTTCTCTGTGAATAGTTGCCTCGTGGAAATGGATTTTTTTTCTGGCAGAACTGGGGATTGAACTCAAGCCCTTGTGCTTGCCACAGAAATACTTATTCCACTGAGCCATCTCCCTGGCCCCTGCCTCATAGAATAAGTCAAGAACCATTCTCTTGTTAAGCCTTAATTATGGTAACAAAACAGAGAGTAATACATTTACAAATGTTATATATAAAATATATTTCTGTGTACATATATGGTAACACAAACATGCATATATGTACACATATGCATATACACATATTTATATCTCATGTAAATACAGTCTACAGCTCTCTATGTCACAAGTTCTTTATCTGCTCATTGAACTGATCAATGATAAAACATACTTTTTAGAAATCACATTTGTACTGACCATCGATAGACTTCCTTTTTCTTGTTATTTTTCTCTAAACAATACAGTGCAACAGCTACTGAGAATATTCACCTTGTATAATCAGCACATCAGCTTTTCTAGAGCTAAGGCTCACAACACAAATGTACAAATTCTAAGGTAATCAATTCTGATGAAACACTGAGGAATGCTTGTACATCCTTTTAAGGGATGTCGATGTCCACAAGCAAGAATGCCAAGAGATGCAAATAATTTATTGAAAGGCTAATGGCCAGCTAAAGGAGTGGGAAACCAGACTTCTGAGCTTAAAAGAAAATTTGCTTTAAGGTAGCTTTAAATATGCATATTTGAAGAAAAATTAAATGTTTAAATTGTCACTGTTAATCTTCATGATTTGTTTCCTTAATGCTCTAAATCTTTGACACATTGTAGAGATAGCTGCTGCTAGTTATTTATAATTTGTTATACTTTATGTCATTAATATAATACTTATTTGTGCTCATTAAATTTTATGACTAATATTTTACTTATATATGTATATGTCTTTTTCAATAGATTATAAATTTCTATAGATTTATAGGGTTGAAATTAATTTTGTATGTATTCATCTCTAACCTGCTGGTAGAGAGTAATAGAAACTCAGTGTATATTTGATAAATTAACAGGTTCTTAATTGCCATCTTCCTTTGGCAGACACAGATGCTATGATTTCACTTCTAAGCAATTATCTTATATTGAATGAACAGCAGGTAAGCACATGCCACAGCTTGTGAGGTATTTTTATAGGAAGGAAAGGTTCTTTTTTGATTTATGAATAATTACCATTTGTTACCTATCTTAGAAATTTCAATCTTGTCTGAGATTTTGAATCCAAGAATTCTTTAATTTTTTCATAAAGCAGCTGCTCCAAATTCCAGAAATCTGTCTAAAAATGTTTCTTTCACAATGTTGCTAGCACATTGGCTTCCTTAAAGAAACAGCTTCCGGCCCCCAAGCGAAGGTTCCAGTGTTCTTCCTGAGCAACTAGCTCTCTACGATTTAATCTGTGTGGTTCAAGCTCATTGTGATAGATACAGAGTGCATGTAGATGTGATTAATTATCAACAAAACATTCAAGTCCCTTCACACCTCCAAGCTCATAGCGGACTTAGTCAACAAAATGATTTCCCCATATGTTTTTGTTGCTATTTATGAAGTAGTATGTTCTGTGACCAAGAACATTAAAAAATTACTTCATTTCTTCTCAAAACTTCTTCTCAGGTTCCAGTTACTCTCCTTACATCCTTCTCAATTTTATCTCCAGCCTGAAGCAGTGGAAATTTAAACCAAAAATGATAAATGGCAAGGACTTGCAAGAACCAAACCTCACTTGTGTCCAGTACACTGAGCCCCTCAGGGTCAGAATTCCCCAAGAGCACATGGAATGCTTATTTATGGCAGACCTTTCAGCCTCCTCTCCTCATGCCAACTGGATTAAAAAGAAGATAACCACCCCTTACAATTTTCAGCAGTAAGTCTATAGCTAAAAGGAACAAGTGGCGTGTTTGCCAATGAGATCAAAACTTTCCCTACTCAGATAGTTTCTTTTCTTTAGCTCATCTTCTTAATCTAAGTTTTACTGAAAACGGATGCCATTCGTAGGACTGTGGGAGAGGCTCAGGTTTGGAGTTCTGACCCAGCATGTGCAAGTTGTGTATTCTATTTCTAGTACTGCAGAGAAGCAAAACAAAACAAAAATTTGAAATTAAGATATTTTGCAAACTTGTTTTTTGTTTTCTCACCAATAGCTGTTGAAAATTCAGAGTGAAATACAGTACCATATGTATCTTGCTACTTACTTAAAACTTTAACACATAAACCTGATTCATTTGGCAACTTTTCCAACAGAACATTCTTGCCACTGCTGGATGATCCTTGATGAACTGGACTGCTCTCACAATTAAGTTTTGTAATGATCAAATAGAGAGAGAAAATGACTTAAGTCTGGAAGAATTCAGAATCCAGTCCACAGTTGTCTGACAGGAAGCACCTTCTGGTCTTTTTCCCAGGTGCAAATGAGGTTAAAAGGAGATTCCGGGTCAATTTTTTTAAGAAAATGTATTTAGCACAGGGTCTCACTATGCAGCTCAGCCTTGTAGTGTTTTGACTGTTTTCAGCCTTACCAGCACTGGGATTACAGGCATGCACCACCATGCCTGAATTCAGTGGCCAGCTCAGTGAGCCTGGGGGTAGGGCTCTTGGTCTACTTTGAATGTTCTCCATTTTGAGAGAAAAAAATTCTAAGGGTTTTATTTAGTTTCATAGTTGGCATATTTCAAACTACACATTTTTACCCAAATAACACTTACTTTTACCATTTTATTGTATCATTAAACGTCAGTCTAAAATGAAGGTTTAATTTGTAATTGCTGGTAGTTTATTTGGCATTTAATAAGAAGAGTGAAAATATTTTTATCAGTTCTAAGAAAAAAAGATATGAGAACCACTGCCTTTTCCTGCTTCATCATGTAGTCACTGCTGCACAAACAGGAAAACTCTTAACTGTGTGGTGTCTGTCCTTCCATGTCACCTGGCCGTTAGCAGACAGTGGAGACGCCAAGCTTCAAATGAATGATTTGAATTTTGTGATGTTACGTTGAAGAAACTGGGGAGAGTCCTTCTGAAAACTGAGCTGATATTTCTGGAAAAACGTATTTATGAACTAAGTGATGGAACTGCCCTTTGCTTTGGTTAGATGTTTGTTTTGTTTCGTTTCGTTTGTCTCATTTAAAAGGTATCATCGGGTTCCTAAGAATGATGAAAATGTCAACACTGTTATACTCTAAGCTGAGACATGCCTGAAAGCCCTCTAGTTACTGTCCAGGGGTTTCACCTTCAGAGCTTTCTACTCTGAGCCTCCAATTTAAGGGCCTATTTCTTTTAATGCTCTTTAAAATATTATTAAATAAATCTGTCTGAAATGCTCTTTGTTGTTGGTTCAGGCTTTATATCCGGCCAGCTGTCACCCTCTGCCGCACCTCAGCATCTCAAAGCTTTGGTCCGTTTACCTTTCAGTTACACTGAAAGGCAGTCTCACATCATAAAAGAACACAACCAGATAAAAGTAGACCAGAAATACCAAGATTAAACCGACCCCTTCAACATATAAGCATGGACTGGAGCTCCAGCAACAACCATCTTGCCCCATTTTTCACATTGTTGGTGACAATCTCAGTGTCAAATGAGACTTTTCCAAGGCACAGAGTCAGCAGACAAGTTTGCTGGCTTCCAGACTCGGGGCTGCTGAGTCTGGTCTCGCATGTCCATTTCACTCCTGTTCCCTCCTGCGACGGGCTGGCATGTCCCAGCTCCACGTGAGCTGACTCCTGCTGGGCTTGGGCTTCTGGGGAAGCACTGATAACAGACTGCAGGACTAGAGGAAGAAAGACGCCAACAGTGGCTTCATGTCCATCGATGACTGCGCCATATAGTGCGTTCTCCACTCATAAATATGAAGCCAATTAACTCTTGACCTTTACATCACAGATGGAAAAAGAAATCAAGTGTGTCATGTACTCAGGCCACATGAATGAATCAAGCTAGTCAACATGCAGAATGCATAACCCACCTAACAACAAGCTACCCACAGCTTCTGGCAACTACCAACACCTAGGAAAACCTGGTGTATGCATGCCCACTGCTCTGGACTTTTTATTGAAATAAAGAAACCAGAGCTGTTTTTTTGAAATCCCCTTGCTTCCAAGTGAAAGTATGTAGATTTAAAAATAATTATTGCATCATCAAGGGGAAGGGCAGTTTGGGGCGTCTGGTCTGGGTCCAAAATCTCTGGTTTGTGATTTTCCCAAGCTGGAGAAAGCAAAGGCTAAAGAGCTTGCCACTAAAGTAGGCTAAGTGTACTCTTGAGTTCTCTGTACATAAAAACAATAATTTGTCTTTAATCCATAATAATAATAATAATGACAATAATAATAATTGATGGAGCTGGCAAGATAGCTCAGCATACTAAGCTCCTGCTTAGGCAAGCAAAGGGACAAGGGCTGGATTCCCGGACCACATACCATACAAGCCATACTCCTTAGTGCACTGAGCTGGTCACCAAGATGAGGCACGATGGTGCGTGCCTGCAATCCCAGCACTGGGAAGACTGATAACAGGAGGATCTCTAAGAGTCCAAGCTACATAGTGAGACCCTGTACCAAATACATTAATAATAATAATAATAATAGTAATCAGTGGACCAAATACAATCTACTTTTGGAAAAATTTGGCAAGCAACTTATGATTCTGACTTTTTAAAAGATGTATTTTAATCAGTGCATGTTTATAGTACACAATGATCACACTCACCATGGGAGCTGGTGCATTCACGTCATGTACCATAACTCTTTTTCCACTCCTTTCTCTTTCCTTTTCCTTTCCTCCACTCGATTGTCCAACAATAATTCAGCATACTGTGAAGGCCTGGGAGAATGTTTCTCTCTAGGTGACTCTCCTTAGGTGCACCATGCATCATCAATCACTTTCCTCCGTGACTCCATAATCTCCTTGAACAGAAAATTTGGGACACCCCTGAGTTTTAGGATATTACAGTACAAATTCTCTTATTCCTGAGTCCCCACTGACCTTGAAAGGCTCCTTGAAGCCCCTCTTTTTCTCTAATTTTTTGTTCTGCAAACTTAATTTGTTAACCATCCAGAAGAGAAGCTTAAAGATATTGTTACCCTAAACATAGACAGTTATATCCAGACTATTTGTCTGAATATCAAATGACTTAAACATAACATGGAACCAGTATTTTCCAGCAATCATTGATATTCTAAACTTTAATATGCGACAAAACAATAACACATTTTTACACAGAAATTCAGAAGCCTAATCAAATACAACATGGTAGCAGCATAATAGGAGGAAAATGTATATTTACATGCTTATAATCAGTGGCATGTTAAAGAAAGAGCCTGGTTAGCTTTTCTTCCCTACTTCTCTCCATATGCACTCCTTAGTTATTTCAAATAACCATTCTATCTTGCTAAATGATCTCAGCAGTGTTGTTTAACTATGCCCTCTTCCATAATGTATCTGAATCCACACCAAACACGCTGATGCCAAGTGTGTGGGTGTTAAAAGAGCAGCATTTGATGAGGATCAAGAAACTGAGTTGCTAAAACAGCAAACAAACCTGCTTGTAAGTACATGGCATACCTTCACTTATCATCCATAAATAAACCTTGGTAATGAGGTTTAGGGTTCTTCTCAGTTGCATGTTGATGACAAATTCTCTGTGGAAATGACTCCAACCCATTAAAGCAAGCTTGCTCCTGCCACCACGGCTGTTAATTTGACAAGACACTGTCACATTAAGTAGAACAAACATGTTTTCGCCCAGCCAGCCATCCTGAACCGATATGGCTGTTACTCTAACAACTGGATATTGATTGGAATCATTCACCCCATCTGACCCTCCACTGGGAGATGGGAACCCAGCTCTGCCTGACTGAGGATTTACTCTCTCGCACACATGACTAGCATGTTAAGGAGAGTCACAATTTTTAAGCCACTTAGCTTCCTGCCACATTCTTCCTTCACATATTGTCTGGCTCTCTGTTGTGTCAGTGGGAAATAGGCTCTGAATAAATCACTGTTTACTAATTCTATGAATCTACACACCCCTCTGGAATGACTGATATTTATAGCATTCGCAACCTCATAAGTTCAAAGTGCAATACAGCCCATAGAAAGACTTTAAAAAGAATCCAAAACAAAGTGTAAATGGTAAAATCTCTTGACTTCTAAAGGGGAGGTTGGAGATTTCCACTCTTTCTAACCCATATAATGTGGAGATATTCACTTAATTTTCACATGGCAAGCTCATTTACCAGGTAAGCTCTACAAACTCCATAAACTTCATAGGAAAAGAACTGGTAATGAATCCATCAATTTGGGGGTATTTTTAACCTGACTATTAATAAGTATACTTGACATTTAGCAGCATTTATTTTTCATATAGAAATTGATGTCCCATAAATAAAATTTAACATGAGAAATGGCTGGGCTCTTATCTACCTGTGCTTCTATATCCGTCTTAAATTAATTTGTGCTCTGATCCATGCATTAAATTCTGTGCTCATCACTAAAAAGTTGAAAGTAAATTGAAAGGATACATAGTCATATCGTGCAACAAAGGTACTTGATGATACTAGAAAATTCCTCAGGAGAGGGCATCTATAAGCAGCTTGAACATTTCTAGTGATCATACTCATTAAACTTATTTTGTTTTTTATGTATTTAGTACAGAGTCTATAGGGTCTCACTCCCCAGATTGGACTCATAGTGAACCTCCTGTTTTCAGCCTCCCAAGCCCTGAGATTATAGATGTGTGCCACCATGCCCAGTCTCATTTGCTGTCTCAGCGTGCCCCGGGATTGGGACTGGCATGGCACGTAGGGAATCAAACCCCAGTCCCTGCATCTGCCTAAGCAGGTACTTTAGTCTGAGCTATATGGCTGTTCCTATTCATTAAAACTTATAACCACTCTGGAGGGTTCTGTTAAATAGCTACTCTTTTTCTCATTTTCTCAGCAAAATATATGGTCATGAAGCTTCTATCTATAGATCATAAATCTTGGCATAGTAGGTAAATTCCTTTTCTGCACACGAGTCATTCAAATGTTTGAAAAGAGTGATAATGTTGTCCTTCTTTCTTTTCCAAGCAATGAGTTAGAACTATTGCAACTACTTCTTCTGCACAATAGTCAAAAAATTGTGGTCTGAGGGTCCTACCTAGTCTCTCACATATTTTTAAAAATAATTCTTTAATAAAATATGTTCATTCATTTATGTTTTCTGTGTTTTTTCTCATGGTATAATCTCAGAATTGAGTAGAAATGGTACATATTTGTGGCCTAGAAAGCAAAAAAAACCTTTCAATTACTTGATCTTATACTTAAGAAACCTGTCCTATATCATGGTCTTGCTCTCTGTGCCTTTCAGTTTCCAGTATGTCCCTAATATTACAACAACAGCAACAAGGGGGCCAGGGAAATGGCTCAGTGGGATAAGCTCTTTCCTGGCAAGCACAAGGGCCTGAGTTCAATCCCTAGTTCTGCTAAAACAAACAAACAAACAAAAAAACATCAATAAGGCATAAGAAGTTCACCTTCCTTGTTCTGGATATCTTAGGCATGCAGGTAGAAATATACTGATTAATCAAAATTCCCCATCATAAAGCACAAACAAAATCTTAGACAAACCACTAAAGATTATCCTGGTTTATAGTAGAAAATATACTTTTTTTTCCCTAAATGTACAAGTATTCTTGTTTTCATGTTGCGTTTCTAAAATTGCTTTTAATGCATACACATTGCTCAGTAAATACTTCTTGGATGAGCAAAATAATCAGAAGAGACAAAATATGATCAAGTGTAAAACTAACAGGATAAAGAGACTATTTGAAAGCTAGAAACTCTGATTATAGATATATCGACAAGGTCTGGACATAGAACTAGATGGAAACTTAGTTATGGAAACTAACTTCTCTTTTAAAAGGAAAATTCCTTTCTATAGTCTCCAAATTACTATTCCCTACATGCATTAGAATGCTCCAGTTCACTTATTACAAACATGTTTTTGATACTGGTGACTGGCTTATTGAATCAGAGACTGTCATATCAAAAAATATGCATTATTAATGAGCAGGTCAAATGAGTCTTACCAACCCAAAACTCAAGTAAATACCACTCTCGACAGAGGGTGACGCATCTTCTACATGAGTACATCTAGTGATGATGAACTCACACAGTCATAAGCCAATTTCTAATTTTCTAAAGCTTTTTGTTTTTCTGGAAAAAAACTGCTTACTAGGTTGCAATCTGCCTTCTATAATTTTCAGGCATTGGTTTCGGTTACCCCTATGAAGATCATACAGAATGAAGTTTATTTCTTTCTCTCCCTCAGAGCAGCCTTTAAGTGTGTAAAGAGTCCTGTAAAATTTCTTCTCTGGGTGAAATGTCACTTGAGTGTTTCTATTTTGGTAGTTATTGTTCATTGGCATAAAGTCTGTGCAATTACTCCAAGTTTCCAAAGTTTTGGTGACAGGAGAATGTGATGCTCAGAGCAAAGAGCAAGTGGCTCAGGAATCCCTAAACCTCCCTTCTTTCCTCTCACAGTAAGTCAACATGCTAAGCCCACATTCCTCATCTATACCTTAAACTACACTACGCCTCTCCCCTTTAGCCTTGGAAGCTGAAGTTCAGACAACTTGGAAGATCCTAAGGGGAGATGAAGGTTCTCCACTTCTTAACAACCACCATATACACCTCCTGGAGTACAGTAGTGTAGTGGTCAAGATATAAGTCACAGGGTCAGATGCAAACACTCATCAGCTGTGCAAAATTAAGGATTGCTGCTTAACTGATATTTGATCTACAAATCAGAGTGAATAGGTCCACCTCGCATGGTTGTGTGAATGTAGCATAGTAGTTTCTGTGAGGCATTTAAACTGGTTCCTTGTGTACAGTGTGATTTCCATAAACATCAGCTACTATTGTTGACCTCTTGGTGAAATGAGAAACACTGCTTCCTCAAATCCCATGCATGCTGCAAATGTTTTTTGCAAATATTTATTTGTCTCTTCCTATGTGTGGTGAACCTCATAAGGCACAAAACACACTGGGGTTATGTCTAGATCCAGCACCTAAAATGCCTAGCTGGAGGGGTCACTTAGACCTACACTCTAAATAAATTTTCTGTCTCACTCTGTACTTCATATGTCATCAACCTACTCACTGCATATTTCTAAATGGAGTCAAGCAAATGCAGAAAATTCTTTGAATGGTATTGTCCACTGCCAAGAGAGGTGGGATGCATTGATTCCCTCTTTTGTTTTTCAATTGAATTTTGAGCATTAGAGAGGGAGAGATTACATGAAACTGCTGGAATCCAGTTTTGTAAAGTCATTCTCTCATTATCTCTTTCCTGGGCACCCAGCTGAAGTCTGGCTTTCCTGCCCATGCACTTGTTCATACATGGAGAAGGCTAACTGACACCTGATCCTCTGGCTTGGACACTACCATTTAGCTCTGTACTCACTCCGTGGATATAGGGACTGGGTTCAGGCTCACTCTCTAAACTATCGAGTTGTGACTCCAGCAAGCAACAGCCTCTCTTCCTCAGCTACAAGCCCGAGGCTCGGGAGTAGTGCCACTACATTGGCCATCTGGTGAACACGCCAGCCTGGCCTGACCTATATCACCCCAGAGCTGCGAAGGAGAAAGATGCCTGGATAAATGGTGGCGACACATTGATCTGATCTGACCCTCCCGTGTCATTTCAGTTTCAGCTCTTTTGCTATGCAGATAAAGGGTAAGAATAGCACATCATTAATACTTCATTGTGTTATCAAGGATGAGTGCCAAGGAAGCGTATTCGGAAGATGTGGAGTTATCCTAGCAAATCTCAGAAAGACGCAGCAACAGCAGCAGCAGCAGCTGTAGATATCAGAAAGGATGGTAACACCATCAAGGCTTAAAAGCAAACTGCAGTCGCTGCATTTGACCTCCTTCCTTTGTCTTTGTGGCCCAGGCACCACACCCCTCTGTCTTTGACGTGTTGCTCTGCACTGCTGCAGTGTTGGGGGAGCAACTCTGTGGAGTGGGCAGGTTGATGGAAAGTGGCTGTGGCACTGCTGAGTTCAAATGGAATTAAGGATTCATGAGAGCAGGCAGCCGAGCGCCTGATGAATTCCCAATGAGCCACAAGGGAGCCCTGGCTGGGCTTCGAATCCCGAATAAGCAAGGAATTGCTTTGTGATGATGCTGAACTGGAAGCAGCATCACCTCAGAAAACCAGGTTCTCCTTTTATCACGTCAGGAACAAACAATGGAAGCCAAGGGAGAATAAGAATTTGTTATCCACAGGGGTAATTTTTGGTGTAAATGAAACAACTGCTTTTACACCATTCTTCATAGAATTTTGAAGATGTGTCTTTCATCGTGGTAAACTTGATGGATAGAATCCAGACAAATTCTTGTTCTCTGGGCAACTTAGTCAGCAGTAGCAGTAGGATTTCTTCTGCAGTTCATCTCGAGGTCTGGTTGTGGGATTGCCATTGTGAAGCTATCATATGCCATTAAAATGGTAGTATACAATGGTTTTGCCTGCCTTGGCCCTCTCTGCCCTTCTACACGTGAATTTCACTGTTTCACCTGTGGGCAGAAAGCAGACAAATAACAATTGCATCTTTGTCAAAATGTTCTTCAAAACATTGAAAAGAGTACAGCCCAAATCCTCAGCCACTATCTCTTTGCTTGTGCTGTACTCATTACAAAAGCTGTCCTGTGTCTCTCAGCTCTGGGTTTACTGGTTTAGGACAGACGTTGCTCAGCCCAATATTCATCACTGAAGCAGGTGCTTGGTGCCAGTCACTGACTTACTAAACTGTGCAGGGTTGGATGGGCCTATTTTTAGCCCAAATACTTTATTAAAAGAGAGGAGAGTGAAATCTTACTTAGGAAAAAATACTGCCTTGTGTTTGCTATAGTCCTGTAATAAAGTTGCATGCCTCAGAAATGTGACTGTACATTTTTGGTTGCACACATAGATATATACATTCATAAACCTGATTCATTCCTGTGTCCTCACCATCGCTACTTTCAAAATAATGTGTCAGACAAGGAGAGCTAACTGAGACCTAATTTAAGGGAAATAAATTATGTATACAGCCCTGGGTTATAGATTTATGGCTATCCCCAACTCTAATGTTCAGCAGACTGATTAAGCCAAAGTAGATCTGAGCTCTGGGCTATGTGACCAGAATTCCATTACGGAAGCCTTGCCTGGGACGTCCTCATCTCCTCCTTCCCCTCACCTCTTCCCACTTCTGAGTGTCCTCTCTGGACTTGCTTGTCACCAAAAAGGAAGGGGGCAATGTTGTTGGATTTTCTGTGCTCTTATCTTTAAGGACATCTAAAAAAATTCCAGCTCCTTGCCAGACAAGTGCAAATAAAATATTATCTATTTGATTAATCACAGCTATATCCCAGAATATTCACCATGCACTAAAAAAAATCTTTGTCCTTCCAGAATTTTCTAGGATTTTTAAATTGTTTCTTCTCTCCCTTTTATAGTAGTAGAAAGGGAAACTGTGTTATTTGAATATAACACTTCCTTTTTCCTCAAATACATTTCGCACCACGTAAACTTCACAACATCCTTAAAATTATACTGTTGCCAACTCATGTGAAGCTTTTATTGCATAAATAAAATGCTCTATGCATTTAAATTGAGGTATACACACACACACATTTTTCTGCTCTGAAAAGCATTACAACTTGGAATGCATAGTACAAGATATATTTAAATTTTTACAATCCCTCACATCACGCCTGCATAAAGAACTATGCTCTGCCCCCTGAAGCCCACATGCCTGTGTGTGAGTAAGATAAATATTACCTTACATATTATTAAATGTTTCTTCATCCTAACAGCTCATAAAAGTAGCTTTAAAACCACAGAAACAAATGACAGAAAAATTGCTATCTAAGAAAGTCACAGGACACCAAGAAAGTGTTAAAAGTCCTGATAATCAAAACTTATTTTTTATACAATAGAGTATGACTCAGGCATAAAGGATAAACTTGAGGCATTTCTAGATAAACAGATGCACCTTGAGACCATACCTTTAGGTGAAAGAAATTGGACCCACACATACAAGTGTCACATTGTTTCTCTGCTGTGAAAAACCCAAAGTGTAAGTGAGGACCAGACTGCGCAATCGGTATTGTGAACTAGTTAGAAATTATTAAAAAGAAATGCAAAGGGGTGAAGAAGGGAAAAAAAATAAGAAAAGAAGGATAAAATAGGAGCGAAGCCTTGTGAACAGAGGAGTTGATGGCAGGGTAGGGATTAGGGAGAAAGAGGAAAGGAGATATAACTGATACAGGTACAAACTCCCTATGGTGAATACAGTCACTTTGCATATCTAAACTGCACTAATAAACCTAAAAAGATGTTTTTAAAAATCAACAGGGAAAGAGGGAAGCGAGCATCGCTTGTTCAGCAAAGTCTCTGCAAGTGGAAGCCCCCTGAGATTCGCCACCTCCCCTTGGCGCCCCTTCCCATCCGCTTGCTTCTCTTTCGACCCTGTACTAACCCAGCAGTGTGAATCTGTCTGACTGAATGCACTTTTTCTTACAACACAGATGCTGCCCGCCCAGCTTGCCCCAGCTCCCCACTCCCACACCTTTTCTTCCTGTTGAGAACTAATTCTTCCCCAAGACAGCATCAGTGCCCCCTCTAATGCAAAGCCTTCTTCAATCACATTTCTAACTATGGCTCCTCCTTGGCTCACTCAAATGTCAGCCAGGCAGAAAATAAGGACCTCTCCACCTGAAGCTCACTAACTGGCATGAAGTGAATTAACAAAGGATCCATGCAATGGTGAATAAGCCTGAAAACTGACTTTAGCCCCTAGGACTGCTTTCCTTCAAAAGCACATTCTGCACTTCAAATTATTCTCCCACTAAGTGGTCAGCAAGCTCAGCTCTTCACTGATGGTCCAGGAAGACCGCTGCTAAGCCCTAGATTTCTCCTACTGATATGGATGGGTTTCCCATAACAAGTCCTCCACGATTCTGTTTTAGAAGTTTCTAGTGTGTTATAACACCAAGTGAAACAGAGCAGACTAAGAGTTAGGATACTGAGATGCAACTTTAATTTTCTACAGATTTAATTGCAGTGCTTACAAAGTGACATTTCTTTCATTGGTCAGTTGTTCGTCATGAGGTGTAATACTTTACTTGTCACACATTAAAGGAGGCGAGGTTATCAGAATCAGAGGTTTTAGTTCATGGTCTTGCAGCTCCAAGGCAGAAGTACTGTGGCAGAAAAGGGAAGTGGCTCCCAGTGGCTCACTCCCCTGGGGCTAGGAAGCACGATGTGGGAGAATGGCACCAGGGAGGGGTTTCCCCTCCAAAGTCACATCCCCAGGGACCTGCATCCTCCAGCTGGGCCCACAGTCAGGCAACACTTTTAGCTCCGAGCAAAGACAAGCAGAGTGCCCTGTGCCCCAGTCCTGTCTCTGGGAGTATTGTGATCCAGGAAAGCTGATGAGATTAATCCATGGCAACTTTATTATTTTATGTCACTTTTGGGTTTAGAAAAACCCTGGTCAATGATGTTTGTAGGACTAATGTCCTCTATTGGAATAAATGCAACTCGATGAAGGCTAAATTTCTTCACTTATATATCCAGCTATTATTTGTTAATTTTCTGTCTCATGTGAAGCATTTTTCTGAGGTTGGAAATAGAGCAATAAGCAAAACCTAAAGCTACCTATGTAGCTCACTCTCAGATAGGAGTAGAGGCAACATAGTGAGCACCATATCTCTGAATATGCTAAGTATATGCATATTTATGCAAATTTTAACATCTGCCTATCTCCATGTCTACCTATAAAATCAGATGGTGTCAGGAGCTGTGGTCATAAAGCAAATTAATGTGTAAAGGAACTGTGACTGTTATGAAACATGAGTCAGCATAGCCACTAACAGAGCCAGCTTCATAGAGTCATAAAATGACAGTTGGTTAAAGAGAAAGAATAAGATGGAGACAAAGTATCCCAGAGGCTGGGCAAAGCAGGTGTAAAGGACCTGCAGTAATAGAGTAATTGGCTTACTTGGATAAGGGAAAAGGCTTAAAATGATGCTACATCATAATGCTGGGATACACGATATGAAGTGTGAGGGACCTGTAGGCCACTGTGAGCGAGCACTTGGATGGCAATGACAAGAAATAGTCAGGCTGGGGAGATAGCTTGGTGGTCTAGGCATCTGGCTGGCAAGTGCAAAGACCTAAGTTCAATACCCAGCACCACATGGTGTTCTGTTCTGGAACCCTGAGTTCATGGAGACAGTCTCAAAACCAGTACAGTGGCACAAGCCTGTAATACTAGCTCTGGGGAGGCTGATACAGGAGGATCACTACAAGTCTGAGTGGCATAGAGAGACCCTGTACTAAATGAATAAATAAATAACTTTCTAAATAAAATTGAAGAAATTGTCTTAGCGATTAAAAGGAAGGAGTGTTTCTTTCTTTTTTTTTTTTTTTTTTTTTCTTTTCTTCTTCTTTTTTTTGCAGAACTGGGGATTGTAAGAAAGAGTAGATGATAGCCAGTTGCACACCATGGAGAAGCAGGAGGACAGGATAGCACTAGAACCAGCTCTGAGTTCCATTATGTTTCTAGGCTTCTGGATCTCAATGTAGCCATTGTAGACTCTGGAAGAACAAGGACATCACATTTCATAATGGTCCGGGAAAATTCATTTTCTCTAGTGCTGTGTAAAACCCAAGTCACACATGAAGGGACAGCAAAGCCTGTGTGTGAGGCCTTGTGGGATCCAGGGAAGTCAAATGCCCCCAAGCACTCTCACCACCACCCCCCCACACAGAATCATATGACCTTATCACCCATTATTGCAATTAGAAAGAATGACATGTACTCTGCTACTCAGAAAAGTTAGAGAACATTCTGGAAAATGGCATGTGTTGATGCTACTGTTGTCCGTAATCTTAGATGCTACATTTACTGAGTAATTAATAAATTGTAAGTCTATAAAACCTGTATAACATCCTTTCAGTGGCATTTATATACTCCCAAATTTTAGAGGAAGGTCTGAATCCTGAGAGAGGGAAGCTCAATAGGTTATCTCAGGTCATAGCAGGTAATAAGCAGATTCTGTTTTGAAAGCCAAAATTCTACCCCCAGGACTCTTGGCTATAACACAGGAATGGAAATGTTGCTGCTTCTAAATACCCTGTTCTTTGGATGACACACATGCTTTCAACTCTGTTACCAACTGTTCTTTTTTAGGATTCACAGTAGGATTTGGTTGTCTGGAACCAGCCCCAGGATGTTTCTGGAATCTGAAATACAGGTGATAGTATAATTGATCTAGCCTCTTTCCCCCCATTGAGACTGTTAACCATGGTTAAAACAACATAGCTCATGATCAGAATGGCCAGTGAGTGGCCCGGTGCCACTTGAGTGGTAGCCATCTACCCATTCAGGTATATAAGACTGACTCAAATAAGGTTGTTAGCTAACATTTCTGGAATCATGTCCCTGTGTGATTACTAACCTCCAAGCTCACTTTTTGGGTCACATTCTAAAAATTAGATACCAGACCTGTAATGAATAGAGTAATTGGAACTTTACTATCAAGTATCAAGTTGGTGAAAAGATCATAATCCTATTTAAGCGATCAATGGATGAGATGGGTGCTTTTGAAAGCACCAAGAATTATAGCTATCAAATAACTTGTAGGAGGAAAGAAATCATTCAAACACTTTCAGAGACAGAAAGAGCTTTGTGCATGAGCTTTCACCCTGCTGAGATAAGACACTTGGTATATGCAGGATAAAAGAAGAATTAGTGGTTTATTTGAGTTATGATTCCAGAGGGTACAGTCTACGGATAGGTGCCCCTGAAGCAACAGCAGCATGGTGGAAGGGCACAGCAGAGGAAAGCCGGTCAGCCCACAGCAGCCAGAAAGAGAGAATCAGAAAAGGGCTGCATTCTCCAAAGGCACACCAGAAGTAACCCATTTCTCCTACCTAGGCCTTACCCCTGGTAAGTAGATTGCCCCATGAGTCAACCACCTTTAGGAATCTATACTTGCAGACACATGAAGTTTTCAGAGACATTCTGATATGAACCATAGCATACAAAAATGTCTATGCTATTATAAAGCCCTTGATATAAAGCCCTGTCACCTATCTTTCCTTAAAAAGGCATATGTACAAAGGTATCCATTATTTTCATTAAAAAATATTCTTGGGAAATATTATCTCATAGACAATACAGTGAAATTACACTGAACTTTATGTTGAATGGATCACAGGTGACTCTTGGACACTTTTCACTGTTCAGCAGGTCTCCACACCCTGTGACAACCCCCAGCCAATCCAGTTAAACCTTTGCAATGTTGAGGAAGAGAAAAAACAAACAAACAAACAAACAAAAAAACCAACTGACTCGTTCTCCATGAACAGGTCTACCCTGGAGTTGGCTTCTCTCAAGCAATATCTTTGGCTGTGTTTTGTCATTCACAACCTCAGCTGACCTTTCTTATTTGTTACCAGGCTCTCTGCACACGTTTTGCAGGAGTCTTACTCAGTGTTGAGCTGTGAATTAATATTGAAATGTGTGAGCATGCATGCTTATAAGGTGCATATGCAGAACTCCTAGTATCACCAGGGTTCCTGCCTCATTAGCTAAAGAACACTAAAAATGCTAAGCTGTATAATTGTGACCTGAACTCTGATCCTACACTTCTTTCTTAGAGTCAGAGGGAACATTCTATGTTCTCATTTCTATGCCAATGGAGGGAGCCATTTGTACACTAAATTTTGGTGCTGACATCTGATGCAAGGGAATAAGCAGATGTCTGACATTTGAGATGTATGTAGATATAGTCAGGGAACACACATCCGGAACCACCATTTTATTTATTTATATATTTATTTATATATTTATTTAGTATTTTTATTTTTTTTATTTTATTGAAGTACAAATATCAATGAGACAGTTTTAAGACACCTTAATAGGACAGATTCAATAAATTAATATATTGCAAACTGTTTTCAGTGTTTTGGTGCATACATGATATTATATTTACAGACATTATTATAGCAGATGTCACTTATCAGTAAATTAAGAGAGTGTAGCTGTTTATGTTTCTTATTTTTTATATCTAAATTATATCAAAGATTCAATAATTAATACTTTCTACCTTGTTATTTTTCTAGTGGCTGTCCACAGTACTAGAAGCCAACAAAATATCCTGTCCAACCACCATTAGTGCAAATCTTGCCTCTCATAGAATTATGTAGAAGCACGGCGTATCTATCCCAACTGTACTGTCCAAACACACACATCATGATTCTTCCTTTCTATACCCCTTCCTTTGTCTCCACCTGTCAAAGATGGGCACTCCATTGTCATTCAACTAATTTATGTGCTTGAACTCGACAATACAATCCAACACAGTCCAGCATTCCACAACAATAGCAAGTTATCCAAAGAAGTTGTCGACCATAGCCATTTACAGCTCAACTTAATATGGCCTCACAATGTATACTTCATTTTTATACTTTTCTGCTGGATGGTTAACACCTAGATAGAGCAAGACCTATATACCAACACATGTACTTTATGCTTCTTATGAGGTCAGCGAAGTCCCCGCAGGGTTTATCTTGTAATCCTCTTCCTTATTCTGTAGATCCTTTGTCTGTGTCATCCATGTGGATGAGTCATGGCCAATGCTTGACCAATTTGCTCTCTGTGAGAGCCTGAGAGAAAGTTTTCTCTCCACCTGACTCTCTCTAGGCACAATATAGAACTTCAATCTCTTTCCTCTGTGACTCCATAATCTCCTTGTTCACAAAATTTGGAGCTCAACTGAGTTTCATGATGTTGCAGTACAGGTTCTCCTATGTCCCGAGTCTTTATTGACCTTAAAAGGCTAGGGTCAAAATGTTGGCTGGCCTTGTGGCTCTTCTATTTTTCCAACTCTGATCTGTGAACTTAGGTTGTTAACCATCCAGAAGAAAAGCTGATTAGTATCCTGCAGCATATGCCATTCACTTTGCCTTATCTGACTCAATTGTTTTTAGTTGTTGTACATTTCTATTTTTATTTCTTCTTTTTGCTTCTTATACTAGGGAGACTATACGATATTTACACATGTGTGTCTGATTTATTTCACTCATATATGTTCAAGTGGCATCCACTTCAATATAAATGCTTCAAGCTTATCATTCTTAATAGCTGAGTAATACTCCATTATATAGAAATACCACATCTTTTTCATACTCACTGGAAGAAAGATAGCCTCTTTAACAAATGGTGCTGGAAAACTTGGCTTTCTACATGCTGAAAACTAAAACTTGACCCAGCTCTATCGCCATGCACTGAGTTAAAGTCAAAATAGATTAAATATCTAAACATTAAAACAGAAACACTCAATCTCCTGGAAGAGAAAGTAGGAGGAACTCTTGAAGGCACAGGGGTAGGTAGAGAGTTCATGAACAAACATATATTTGCATGGGAAGCACTTGAAAGAATCAACAACTGGGATCAAATCTTCTGACCCACTATTTTGAATATTGGTGATGCTTGGCCAGTTGTATATTCAGTCACTTTTTCAAATTGTGATCCTGCTCAGGAAAAATAAATTTATCAAGCTGCCCTTTACAATGTGAGAGTATCTTACTCTGGTTGGTTTCAAATTTAGAAGCCACCTCAAATCCGAGTTAAAGTACTAGCACAAAATAGTTTTTCCAGCTCTAGTCAGCTAAAGGTTTCAAAAATCAGTGTGTTCTCTTGTCCCAAAACAACTTCCACAGTTGTTGAAATTGAATGAATAACAGTTATTTTCAGTGACAACTAAATTACTTATCATTTTCTGCTTCATCACAATAAAGTCCAAACATAAAGGAAGAAATAGTGTCCTAGAAGTTTTGAGCACTGGGTGTTTAAAGCAGCTAGATAAGTAGTTTGTCTCACAGTCTGTGATAAGGCCAGTTTATTCATTTGAATCTGGAGGGTCAGCTTATCAGCTCATTCCCATGCTTGCTGGCTGGAGCATTCAATCATTCTTGGCTATTCATGGCAGGCCTTAATTCCTCGCCATATACTCCCATACACATAGACATTTACGTGTCCCTGCAATGTGTGGCTGCCTTTCTCCAGAGCAATCAAAACACAATGCTTGCTACTGAAAGGGACATGTCATTGCACCCTCTCCTGACAGAGCAAATGGGTTTGATTTCAGTTTATTTATATTTTGGCAGAACTGGGGATTGAACTCAAGTCCTTGAGCTTGCCAAGGAAGCACTTATTCCATTGAGCCATCTCCCCAGCCCCATGAACATCAAAACATTTGTAGATGAATTTGCCACTCACAACACTTAATACACTCTAGAAAATATTGAGAATGATGTAAGTTATTTGTATTTCACACACAACATTAGTGAGAAGGTTAGCTCAGTAAGGTTAAGGTTAGGAAATCTCCTGCTGTTCATTTTATTGATGAAATAATTGAAGCTTATTTATTTATTTATTTATTTATTTATTTGTTTATTTGGTACAAGGGATGAAACTCAGGACCTTTCACTTGCCAGGCAGGTGCTTATGTTGCTGAGCTATATTCTCAGTGAGGCTTAGAAAGTGTCAGATACTCACACAAAGATGTAGCGATGCTGAGACTCCACATCAATCAACTCGATCTAGAGGCAAAACGCTGATAATTCTCGAAAATGAAAGATAAGATTGAAACATCAAAATGGAAGGACTAAATCTACTGGAGGAAAATGAAGATAGAAACCTTAAAGACATAAGGGGAGGTAGAGAGTTCATAAACAAAACCCAAAATGCCTGGGAAACCTTCTTATTTTTATTTTTTGGTAGTATCAGGGATTTAACTCAAGACCCTAAACTTGCCAGGCAAGCACTTATTCTACTGAACTATCTCCCTGGCCCCTTTTCTTTCTTTTTTTCTTTTTCTTTTTGGAAATACTTCAAAGAATCAAAAACTGAGATGTCATCTTTCTGAAAACATTCTGCACTTAAAATGAATTACCGAAAGAGTAAAAAGAAACCCGACAAACTGGGAAGAAATTATAGCTGACTGGCCCTTTCACAAAGGCCTTCTATCTAGAACATATCAAGAAATTTTAAAAATTGGGCCCCCAAAATTCAAAGACCTAATCCAAAATTGGGCATCTGAGATGAACATACACTTCTCATATGAAGAAACACAGATAGCAAGCAAATGTATGAAAAATGTTCAACAATATTGGCCAATTGAGAAATAAAAATTAAAACAACATTTGATACCATCTCACTCCAGAAAGAATGACTATAGTCAAGAAGTCAACCAAGGGGGCTGGGGAGATGGCTCAGTAGAATAAGTGCTTCTCTTGCAAGCACAAAGGCTGGTACAACTACTGTGAAAATCAATGTGGAGATTCTTCAAAATGCTAGGAGTGGAGGTCCCAGTTAAACCAGGTATTCCTCTTCTGGGTATGCTTCCAGAAGAGCTGAAAACATCATACCACAGCAATATATATGCACCCATGTATGTAATAGCACAGTTTGTTATAGATAAGTCTTGGAAGCAAACCTAAATGCTCATCAACTAATGGATGGATTTTAAAAAGGAAGTGGTATTTTTACACAATGGAGTGTTATTCGGCTACTTTAAAAAGGATAGATTTGAGCCTTTAACTGATAAATGAACTCAACTAGAGACCATACTCTTAAATGAAATAAATCATACCTGCATGTGCAAACATCTTATTGTCTCCTCAGTATGAGAGCTTAAAAGAAAAAATAAAATCTGAAGGAAAGACTAGATGCTGGGAAAGGGAATGAACCCGTTAAAAAAGATAGAATTACTGAGTTAAGAAGAAGGATAGGACCAGCCAAACAGCTCAGTGGATTAAAGTGTCTGCAAGCAGGCACAGAGTCTGGGGGTTTGATTTCTGGGTCTGCAGTGCTAGTCTTATCTCCGGGGCATGCTGAGATGGCAATAAAGACTGGGTATGGTGGCACACACCTGAAATCCCAGTTCTTGGGAGGCTGTAAACAGGTAGATCACTCACTATGAGTCCTATCTAATACTGAGACCCTGAACACCCTTGTAGCCCTTTCCCTAAAATAAAAAAAAGGACATAAGAGGGAGAGGGGAAAGATATATATATATATCTGTCATATATATATGTATATATATATACATATATATATTCATGCATGTGTGTATTATATATATGTATATGTATATATATGTATATGCATATATATACATATATATATATATATATATATATATATATATATATATATATATATATATGATAGATGGTTTGGGCAACTCTAGTATGGATTTCATCTTGTCTATGGAAAGGATCAGATAATATTAATTTGTTTTGTCTCCTTTCTTCAACTGTTTGCATGTTTTGTTTCTTTCTTACATGTTTTATTTTTTATTCTAATTTTGCATGCACATATCTGGTAATATGAATAATATTCAACTAATTTGAAGACAACACTTGGCAATACAACAAATGCTATGAAATTCATAATTTTATATATAGTAAATTCTGTATCATTTGGAATTTTTCAGTTTTAATACTATTTTGTACTCTAAAAACCAAAAAAATAAAAATACTAAAATTGATAATTTCTTCTGTCAAAATTGTATTGTTTTTCATTGAAATAGATCATCTATACCTAGATGGTATGATAATAATTGTTAGATCAACCCAGAATATTTTTGACGAATCATAATAATTATTAATTTCTTGTGCCAAGAAATTGGAATAAGTGAGTCCAATCTCTGGTACCACACATTCAAAAAAATTATTGCTCATGGATCAGTGTAAATTATAACAGGTAAATGTAGTTCTACAATCAATTGTTATATGGGTTACAGTTCATTCTTAAACAGTATCAACCCTTGAAGAGTGAAGAAACCTGACCATTTATTCATGTAGGGAAGTTAAATATTCTAAGAGATTCCAGTGGAGCCTAGTATGAAATTATCTTGCTATAATTTCTGCCCCTTCTATTCTTTATGCTCTCAGATTTATTCCAAGTTATCTCAGAAATGAGAAGGAGGGAAAGCCCTGTTGAGAAATAACTTACACTATCATTTAATAGCTGTTGTTCTGCCAGCAATGGCTGGAGTTTAATTTACAAGGGATGCAATTACAGCTTTGGAGCAAATCAAAGCAGGAAGGGAGAAAGTCAGTGATCCAGATCAAGGCTTCAGTAATAGGTGGGAAAAATGCCAGGAAAATGTTAATAAGAGAGATGAAGTGGGAGGTGAGATGGAGGGAAAAGGGAAAAATGGGATCATGGAGGAGAAGAGTGAAAACTGAGTCATGGGCTCACTGTTGTACAAAAGCTTTCAATGGCAACTCGTTTTCTAGTGTGAGGATGGAGCAAATGTTATCTCTTATTGCTTAATGTCTCCAAGAGGGCTACAATCCGAGGGAAGCTAGAACCTAGCAGCAGCTAGTAAAGACTTAGAACTGAAGGGAGATTTTGGTGGCATGGTATAGAGTCCTTTCCTATCCAAGCATTCCTTACTGTTCCAGATATTAGAATTTTAGGCAATTTGTTGATAAGAGAGGTACTCAGAAATACCTAATAAAATCTCAGCTGTGTATGAGAAAGTGAACAATATTTTTCATCCAATCATTGTACTGAGAATTAAAGAAAGCAAAGCATTAGCACTGCATCATTTTCAGTTATTATTATGATTATTATTATCATTATCATCATTACTAACTATTTAGCAGGCTCTTGATACTCTTTCTACCAACACAAGCTCCAAAGGTAGGGAAGAATGTATAGTTCAGACCATGCACAGGGGATGCACAATGTATACATGCTCCACAGAGGTCAGCAATGCAAACACTCCAAGATCTGAACAAATCCAAGTACAAAGCCAAGGAATCACAGATAGACACCCAAACATCACATGTAGCAGATAAATGTTGAGCAGATACATTTAATGTCTGAACCAAAAAATCACACTTACCTACCCATGCACAATAACCCTGATGGAGAGGAATAGGAAGCCTACTTCAAAACAGATGCAGTGGGTTAGGCTGCCTATGCCTGTGTCTGAGTCACTGTCCCAGAGGCACAAATGCATGAACTAGACAGCTGTTCCTCACCATCTGGGTCTGATTGGGGAAGTGGGCAAACCTTGGGGAGGGGATGCACGAAATGAGCTCTTTGCACATTGGAAGACACCTCTAGATTCCAAAGGAGCATTTTCCACAGTACAATGTTTTCTTCAGGAAATTCTGCATCTTTCCACCCTGAACCAGATTTCAGCTTCTTAGAACTTTGGTCTTGGGAACAGGGATCACAAAGCCCAATTCTGAATTCCCTAGATTTTATATGGCATTTGTTTTAGTGAGGTGTTTTCTACTTTTTGCCAAGTATGCTTCATCAGGGCAATTTCTGCAAGCATACAAAACCACACTGCAAACAAATAATACCTAGAGCACTTAACCAAGGAGCTCACTGTATTAATAGCTATCATATTCATGCAAATGGCCAGACTTGAAGTCTGATATTTTAGCTTTCCATCCTAATTCAACCACTTCTTAAGAAAATAATCTTGACTTCTGATTAAAGCTGTAAATCTCAATCATCTCATTTTAAAGATGTAGAACATGTTGCCTATGATACTGAGAAGACTATTAATGGTTACATGTAAAAGTGCATTGAAGGGGCCAGGGAGATGGCTTAGTAGAATAAGCGCTTCCCTGGCAAGTACAAGGGTCTGAATTCAATCCCTGGTTCCACAAAAAAAAGTGCATTGAAGTGGGTATGTCTGTAAGTTCAGCATGTTGAAGGACCTCAAATGCATTTTAATTTAACTAAAATTTAAAGAAAAAATTCATACGTTGGAAAAATAAGCAAAGAAATAGAAACCTTCAGTGTTTTCACAATATGTGACAACAAAGCATGGCAAGAAAAAGCAAATGGAAGAAGCTTTTTTCTTCCACTCAAAAATCCATTAATTTTTCACGATGCATCCGGCCTTGGAGACCCTGCATGCATAAGTGAGCTTTTCGTTGTGTAGTCTCAGGGCCAAATACATGGGAATCAATAAGTTACCAAACAATTGGATATTTCATACAGATACAAAGCTGCTATATTCCTTCTTTGTTTTAAAGTCAGGCTGAGTCTACTATATCTTCCTGCAAATGTTTTTCTTTCAAAAATGAAACAAAAGATGTTCTGCTGCTAAGAGCTTCAAGGTCTAGAATAACTATGCGCTCCTTATTATAATTCCTTTCTTCAAAACAGGCATTTTTTGTCCCTGAAGGACAAGCCTTGTGTTCACTCAGCTCTCAGAATTGATTAATGTCTCGAGATGTGATGTATATTTAAGCCTGAATCGTGGCCTCTTAGCAATTCACGAACCATGACTGCACACCAGGCTGTGCTCCACTCCATTCTGCATTATGAAATGTTTATAAATCTGTCTCAATTCTCAGAATGTTATATAAACACATCGACAGATCACATGTGTATTAAGAGAAGGGAAGTAGAGGTTATGAATTTATCACAGCCTCAGGCTGTTCTGTGACAAATTAAATACCACCCTGGCCACTGAGGTCCTCAGTAGGCAGCTGGGTAGCATGAACTGTGGATTGATCAAGCCTTTCTTATCAGAGACGGGTTAGCAGCTCATGCAGGAGAATCTGTATTTGTACTAGAAGGAAAATTACACTATAATATAAGCAATCCTTTCAATTGCCCAAGACTTTAGTTTTATGATTTTCTTAAAAACAAAGAGATTTTATGATCAAAAAAGGTGAAACAGCACAAAAAAAAAAAAAAAATAGGTGGTTAGGAGGGATGAGTGATGCTAGGAACATTATCTATATTTCCAGCACTTGAGAGGTTTTTTGTTTTCAAGCAGAGAATGGGATTCAGATTAAATTTTTAAAAAAATAAATTGCAAGCACCAGCCAGACAGCTCAGGAAAGTATAGCACCTGGTTAGGCAGGCAAGGGACCGAGATGCGATCCTCAGTGTGCTGTGCCAGCTCTGACCCCAGGGCATACTGAGCTGACTGAAACAGGGCATGGTGGCACATGCTTGTAATCCCAACACTTGGGAGGCTGAAAACGGAAGAATCATGAGTCCTATCTGTGTAGAGAGATACTATAGACCCTGTCTTAAATACATAAAAAAAAAAAGATTTGCAAAATGTGCAATTAAAACATAAGGAGAATGGTTAAGTTTCTAAAAATTCATTACAGTGAAAGACATATCCAAGATCCCTCAAAATGTCTCTTCTCTCATTAAACACATACCTTTCTGTTTGCCTCTTATGAAAGCAGTTTTGTAAGGCATGGTCAAAAATGCACTGCATGCTGGGTGTCAGCCAAGGAAGAAGAAGGCCCATGAAAGGATTCAGACATCTCCTCAGCCACCTTCTCCACTTGCACATAGGACTTCCCAAAAATCAGGAGCGTGTCAAAGACATACATGTAGAGTCAATTCAGGTCACTGAGGCAGCCACAACAGTACAAGTAGAGATACTCAGGAAAGAGGACTTCCAGAAATGCCCACGAAAGCAGCAAGGGCTAGGGGTGTAGCTCAGTGACGTAGCAACTGCCTGGCAAGCATGTTTGATTCCCTGTGGACAGAAAACAAGAAAGGAAGAAAGAAGATGGGATCAGTATGTTATAAGTGGAGTATTCTGAGAGGGTGAGTACAATGTGTCTTTTACTGAAATAAATCTGGATTAAAGGGCTTGCTGTGTATTTTGATCACACTTCATGTAAAGGATGTCACTTTGCCTAATAATAATATATATATATATATATATATATATATATATATATATATATATATATATATATATATATATATATTCTGTCCTTTGACTTCTTGTCTTTAGAAATTGCTTGGTTACTGGGAAATGGATAGAAGAAGGGATCCCCAGCACAAAGCGGTTCACAGACTTGCCTGAACCCACTGCTCAGATCATGGTTTTCAGAAGTGTTTACTTATGGGCAAACCTCTTTCTCTCTTACTCTGTGTTGTGGGTACAAGTGGGCTACAACACCCATGGCCCACCTGTGGTCAACTTGGACAGCCAGATGAACTGAGTCAGTGTGGCTTGGAGTGTGGAAGAGCCTCCTGAAGTTAGTGCCATCTTCCCCTCCAGTCCACCTTTTCTATGTTGTTGTTAGAGTAGCTTGTGGCACTGTTTTTCTGATATGCACTCAGTTGTTCTCATTGTCAGAGGAGCTTGGGTGCGCATTGCCATTGAGGATGGCTATGGTTATTTTGAGGGGAGCTCTGGCCCTTATCTCAGGCATTGCTTCCTGGCTCCAGTGCAGATGTGTCGGCCTGCTGGTACAAATTTTTCATCTCAGCGGTGCAGACCTTCTAGCTTCCACTCCTGACCTTTAGTCCTTTCCAGTGCAGTTCCTTGAAATAGACTTGTGTGAGACATTGTCTAGGATTCTAGGCCTCCAGATGGACTCAGGAAAGACATTGTCATGGGATCCAAGCCCTCAGCTGAATTGAGTTTCTAATGCGTGGATGGATCTTTTGCATTCCTCTGCATTTGACCTTTTAGGTCAAAGTAATCTTGTAAATTGTACGTCTTGATTCAGTCTATTCCCTTGCAAGCCCTGACTGCAACAGTCTGATTATGCAATTGATCTCAAAATGCAAGTGCTTTCTATTTGTTCATTTGTTGGTGTAATATTTGTTGTGATATGAATGAACTCTCTGAAAAAGCCTTACAACCAATGGAAAGGTTTAAAGTATTCATTGGGGAAAATAAGATGCTTTATAATATGTATATTTTGCCACAATTATAATCAAAAAGGTTTTTTTTACAAAAGCACACACTAACTATAAAGGGAAAATTTCCCTATGATTACATTATAGAATTATAGACATTTAGAGCTGGAAGAGTTCTTACGGAACTCTACTACAGAGCTTTCCAGAATGTATTTCTACATTTTAGTTATAGTTTTCATGCTAGGAAATGTTCCAAAGTTCTGGTAGTCATTACTTTGCTCATATCATCCATTGTTCATCCATCTCCTGAGTAAGTAATTCCCATCCCCTTTGTAGTGTACCAGGGTCAGGAAACTAGTTCTGCCCAATGAATTGCAAATGGAAACGATATGCGTTATATTAGGAGAGCAACGGTTAATGACTGGTGTGAGACCCCCTGGAACTTCCTCTTTCCATTCTAATAAAACAGTCTCACAATTTTCATGATGGTGTCTAGTTGGAATCCCTGGAAGACTAAGAAAAACTCCCCTCTACTGTCATTAAACCAGTGCAGACATAGACTCAGCAAGCCAAAGAAACAGAGATACAGGGACACAGAGAGAAAGAGATCATGGACAACAGAGAGACAGACAGACAGATCAACAAAGGAAGATTTCAAGCCAGTGAAATTTGGATGTAATATTTATTTCAACACAACTCAATGTATCCTAACACAATAACTCATTAAATTTGAGGAATATAGATTTATACAGGTTAAGGGATTTTTGTTTTGTACTAAAGAGATTTCAAAGTTTTAAAATGCTAATAGGAAACATCTTTAAGAAATGATTATATTGGGAAGCATTTCTCATACCTATTCAGCTACAGATATTTTGCACAATTTCAGAATATTTATTAGGGTGACCAAGATCACAGAAATCTGCAGCGGTAATTAGTTCTAGAAATCACCTTTGGTGCAGCCTCTGCAGTTAGAAATAAAACGGTGAAGTAAAGCTCTATGGAAACAAGGTCCTCCCCAAGGTCACCTCTACCTCAAGAGGTGCTGGGTACAGTAGCTGGTGGCAGAATAGGCAGCAGAGGTCATTCAGCCAAGTCCTGACCATGGCAAAATAAAGTACCTTCAGAACCATGTGGAATGTTTGCTCATGACCAAGACTCAGCTAAGTCTTTAACGAGCTGGTCTTGAGGGGAATGCCACACACCATGCAAATTTTAAAAGTAAACTCAAATTACCTTTTGCCCACAGAGAATTAATACAGAGAAAAATACTTCTAAGTTTGATTAAAAAAAAATCCTAACCAAGACAAAAGCCAGGGTTGACAGAATTAATGTTTTTGGAGCTACTAAGGGAAAGAAATATCTCTTAGCTGGATCTTCTGAATCACAGCTTGGAGGCCCACTGGGCAGATCAGTTCTCTTGTGCAAAACCTTCCAGGAAGAACCTCAAGGGCATATTGGATTCCTTACCCTTGGAGAAACATTTTGCAAAAAAAGAAAATGTGATTTTATCCTGAAATGAGGGAGTAAATATCTGACTTGCTGAACTTGTTTTCAAACCACTGAAAACTCTGAAGCAACTTATCTTGCCTGATGCTGGAGCTCTTAGTAGAATTACCTTCTCCCTGACAAATCACAGCAGTCAGAACCAAAGGTCTAAAGTCATGGGAAGAAAGATTCCCTGAAACATCATTTAGATATAATCACAATATTAAAGGAAAGAATACAAGCTGTACTGAAAAAGAAGAAGGAAAGCAAACTGCTGCCTAGATATTGCCAGAAATATATTGATCAAGAAAATTTTTCAGAAAAGAAAAGAATTAAGGCTACCAATTTGTCTCTGAGCATCACCCAGGCCAAGGTCACTGTGTGGCCCTTTACTATATACACAAGGAAGGAACGAAACAGCATTCAGTATCATTTGAAAAGTATGGTTCTCAAGAGCAGACTCTCCATGGTTCTGTGAAATTACTCAAATTACACTGAGTTCTGCACCCAAAAGTAATGAGATCTTTAGTTAAAAAGTAATGAAGTGTGATTAGAACATAAATAATTAAAAAGATCGAGGCATATGCCTGAAAACTGGCGTATGAATAATTCTTTCGTGCACCAGGGAGTATGCTAATGGGTACAGGTGGGGGTAGGAATTCTAAGCACTGCCTCCAGGGCTCCAGACATAATGTAGGGCAGACAAACCTCAACCAAAAGCTTGCTGCTGTGTTCCTCCTTTCATGGAGGCAGAGAGCCTAGCTGCTTCTCAGTATCAGAGGCAGGAGAAGGGGTCCCTCAACCCCTCAGTGAGCTATCTCTGCCAGCACAGAGAACTGCAGAACCTACCCACATGCCCCTTCTCACAGGGCACAAGGTGAAGTGAGGGAACAAAGGACTTGGGACAGTCACACATTTGGAGGGGTGTGGCTGCTGTAACAGAGTTCTCCTAGAGAACGGGAATTGCAAGAAAATCCCAACAGGACACAGAAGCAAGTGGCAGACCTGGCCAGTAAATCCCCTTCAGTAGGTGCTCCTTTGCATAGCCATCAGCCGAAATGGATCCCTGCCCTCAGCAAAGGAACAACTTGTCAAATGCTACTACCTATGTGGGACTAAGAAACACTGTCGGTTTCCAGTATAAAGACAGGATGAAAATAAATGTGGTAGAGTATTCTTCCTGGATCCACAGAATCAAGTCTAGGGCTTGCAAAGAGGTCTGTCCTGGCATTCTGCCTGCTTTATTAATTTTAACTTTTGTGAGTATCTGTATCCAGTACATAATAGTTACATTCCTCAGGGGAGTCAGTACCTGTGTATGTCACATTTCAATTCATTTTTATCCCCTACCCTCTTGTTCCTGCCTCCTTTTCTCCATCTCTCCATCCCTTTCCCTGTTTTGTTTTTTTTTTTTTTTTGAGACAGGGTCTCACTATGTAGTTGAGGCTGGCCTCAAGCTCACTTTGTAGCTCAGGCTGGTCTCGAACTCACAACAATCCTCCTGTCTCAGCCTCCCTAGTGCTGGGATTACAGGCATGCACCACCACGCCCGGCTCCCTTTCCCTGTTGTAAAAGCTCTATCTCTCCCTTTCCTATTATCTATTTTTTACCTTCTTTGTGATCTGGTTTTCATTTTATTCTTTATCTCTAAGTATATTCTCAGTAGAGTATTCTAGTTTTGACAGCTTATTCTTTCCAGAGCTTTGACACTAAAGGCAAAATGAAAACTATAATAAAACAGAGTAATGAACCTTGAGAAGTGGAACTCATAGCTTTCCTGCCATTCACAAGCAGAGTTTTGTTAAAACCCAAGTTTTAACAAAATCACACTCTCAGATTCCTAGAGAAGGGAGGTAGTACTTGATTATTATGACTCACATCTATATGTATGCAAAACCAGCCAGCAGTGATTGCAGAATGTTAGGAAAGTGATTGGATTATGGGTTGCCTCATTGGGGGATTAGTACAGTTATGTGTCTTTAGCTTAGCATGATTGGGCAAGTGAGGCTTGGTTAGAACAGGTAGTCACAGGGGTGTGGCCTGCAAGCATCTTTTGCCCCCCCTTGATCCCTCTCTGCTTCCTGCTGCCCTGTCTTGAGTTGTTTCTCCTCTTCCATGTTGTGCTGCATTGAAGCCAATTGACCAAGGCCTGAAACCACTACAAACTGAGCCAAAATAAACCTTTCTTCTTTTAAATTATGTGTTGTGAATAGTGTCCCAGGGATGAGAAAGGGACTGAGACATCATTCAAAAAACTGAGAGCACCAGGTGCTCATTAATTTCAATTATTTTTACACTAATTCATTCATTCATTTAACAGGCATACCATGAAATGCATTAAGGAGAGAATTGTGCTCATTACTGACATAGATAGAGACCAAAAAGTGACTTATCCCAATGAGATGTAGCTTGCAGCTTGCTGAAAGTAATAGACATCTGAAGGATCTGTCACTCCAAGCAGAAGGGCCTAAGAGGCAACAGCAGTACACTATGAAAGATGGCGTGGGCAGAAAACTCTCATCAGGAAGATGCAGAACTGATTAAAGCTCAGAAGTAGAAGGAGCTGTTTCATATGCAGAGGGAGCGAGGGTGGGCTGAGGAGACAGTGAGTGATGGACTGTCACCCCGTCACAGAGGTCACTGTATTCTACACTGAAGCATATGAAAGTGTACACTAGTAACTATGTTCATGCCCTGGGGCTTATTTACCCGATCTTTACCAATGAGGTCGTTACAGCCATGGGAATCTTTGTTTCACAGTGGTGGAGAGTCCTATTTCAAAATCAAGGCCTTGACATGGCTGTAATTTCTCTGAAGTTTCTGGAGAAGAATCCTTCTTTTCCTTTTAGACACGGCCTACCATAAATGTGTAGTGTTTCATGGCTTCTAGCCATCCTGCAATTCCTGCCTTCCATTTCTATGCAGGCTTCCCTCTCTCTCTCTCTCTGTCTGTCTTCAGTCTTCTTATATGGAGGTCAGGCAGCAGGTCATACCCATCTTAGTCCAGCATGCACTCCTGCTAACTGATTCTGTCTGCAAAGACCCAAGTTTTAATAAAATTACACTCTCAGATTCCTAGAGTGCATAAATTTAAGGGTAAGGACAAACACCAAGTAGGTAATAAATGTCATTTTTGAGGAAAGAGGTGGAATAACTTAACTGTCACAGCTGCAAGCAGAAAAATTGCATGTAATCTAATATCTCTGGAATCTTCTTAACAAAGTCAAGTACACTGGATACTTTAAAAGTATCATGGTTTGAGGCCAGTGATGTAGCTCCGTGACAAAGTGCCTGCCTGGCAAGCCCAAGGTCCTGAGTTTGATTCCAAGTACAAAACAAAAAATAGTAATTTCTTTCTTTCTTTCTTTCTTTCTTTCTTTCTTTCTTTCTTTCTTTCTTTCTTTCTTTCTTTCTTTCTTTCTTTCTTTCTTTCTTTGTTTCTTTCTTTCTTTCTGTGGTACAGGGTCTCACTGTGCAGCTCAGACTCATAGTGATCCTCCTGCTTATAGACTCCCCAGGGCTGGGAATGCAGGATTGTGCCACCAAGCCCAGTCTCAGTGGTCAGCTCAGGTCATCCAGTTGTGGGGCCAGCATGACATGTGCTACCAGGGATCGAACCCTGGTCCTTGCACTTGCCTAAGCAGGTGCTTAGTCCTCTGAACTATCTCACTGGCCATAAAAATGTAGTACAGTTTCAATCAGCTACAAGATGTACTAGGATGAAGGAGAAGGGGTCAACAATAACTCAGGTTTCTGGCGGAAGATTACAGTGATGGTAGAATCCAGTATTTTTTGAGCATTTCTATATGCAAAGCATTTTTCAGACTTCTGTCCTTTCATTGATTCCCATAACAACCTTAATGCTAAACATTTTGCTATTTTGCAAGAAATGTTATATTCTTCAAATGGTGGAAGTGTAGGATAGGTTTCAGTCAAAAACCAATCAACATGGGTGTTAGAATGCATCCAGAGACTTGTGACTTTAAGCATTGCCCTGGAACTGCCCAAGATTTGCGCTGCTTCTGCCATTAACGGAGGAGAAATTCTTTCAGTTTAGGAGATAAAGAAATGGAGAAAATAAACTAATTGAGAAAGAGTCAGAGAAATACATTTCTTAACACTTACTTGGGTATACGAATTACATGTTAAGCATTATGATGTTCAAGTCCTCCCTAATAAATATATTCATAGTGAGGATTCATTATGAAAATATTGAGCATTATGCATATAATTTGGTGCAAAATACCCAAATATAGATAGCACATCAATATCGTATTCTATGGACACTGTGACATATAAGCAGATGGGGAGAAAATATGATAGAAAACACTTTCCTGATTTCTTTGAATCTGGTTTTCAAATTTTTCAATGTTTTAAAATCATTCGTCTCAGATGGCTCAAAATCAAGAAGGATTCAAATGGGTATTTATATATTTTATGGCATTCTCCTTCAATATACATTATCTCTATTGAAAACACACTATCCTTCCATTAATTAAAAGTTTTGTTATATTTTATTAGTACACATTCACCATAATAATCACATTCATGATGGGAAATTTTTACATGTACAAAATGTAACTGAATTACTTTTGTTCCCCTCCTCTTTCCTCCCTTCACCCCTTCTTCCTGTCCCTACTTACAAAAGCCCTACTTCTGTTATCTTCCCTTCAATTATTTTCTTACATAAATCCCTTCCCCCTCTCTTCCCTTCCCCTTTTTCCCATCTCTTCTTCCTCTTCCTCCTTCTTAATATCCACCTTCTGTCCTCCCCATTGTTTATCCTTCAGGTTTCTCACACAAAAGAAACAATGCAACATTTAAACTTACATGTCTGATTTATTTAATTCAAACTTATGGTTTTGTTGTGCATGTATTTTCTTCATGTTTATCCCTCTTTATGGCAGAACAGATTTTTTAACGAAGTCACCTATTTTTACTCTGTTTACACTGAACTTTGTTCGACTGTCTACGCTAATCTCTCCTTCATTCCACTGGTGAGCTGAAGTTGTCCCTACTTACATGATCAATATGAATGGCTATTGGTAAGAGTGTAGCATTTCCTAAATCTTTGTGAAATTCAATTATTTTGGTGAATTTGAGGGCCAAATCTGGATTTCTTCTTCCTTCTGTTATTGTATAAGCCCCATTTTCCTTTGTAAACTCTAATTTTTCTGTCCATCATTTAATTCAGTGGTGTGGAAACAAAGCACTGTGAATGCCTGAGACGGAGATGCCATGGGACAGTAGAAGCCTCCAAGATGACCCTATATAACCTCTACTCAACTGGCTCCATGACCTGGAGTGACTGAGCCCCTCTTGCATGTGGCCTAGACCACTCCTCTACAGCATAGAACGTTATGGGTGGATTGCGATGTCCCAAGTGAGAGTAGGCTGCAGAAGGCCTGTGACTTTTATCTCAAAGCAGTGCTCTCTCACTCTGTGTCAGCGAAATCAGCTCTCATACTGTGAGGCAGCCACAGAAAGATATGCGTGATAAGGGAAAGGGCCTGCCAAGATCCTGGGAACGGGATGGAAAGAGGATACCACATCAGCCACACCTTTAGAGAAGACTACGGACAGGGCTGACAACCGACCACAAACTAATGAGAGATGGAGCTTCAGACACTCAGCCCAGCCTCCCCCAGGTTTCTTTTTTTTTTTTACTTTTAAATTTATTTTATTTATTTATTTTTTATTTTTTTATTTTATTGAAGTACAAATATCAATCAGACAGTTTCAAGACACCTTAACAAGACAGATTCAATAAATTAATACATTGCAAACTGTTTTCATAATGTTTTGGTATCATACAAGGTGCATACATGACATTATATTTACAGATATTATTTTAGCAGATGTCTCTTATCAGTAAATTAAGAGTGTAGC
>PVKA01023152.1:0-36062 GCA_004027165.1 Ctenomys sociabilis | reverse complement strand
AACATTTTAAATAAAAAGCAATCAATTCTCTATATATTTTATTAAGAATTACAACTTTCAGACACCAAGATACGTTGTTGCTATTAATCAGCAGCATTACCATCTTCATTTCTCCTTCAACTACCAATAAAAATCACCCTTCAGATGAAAAATTTCATACATATGGCTCCATGAAAAACCCATTACTTTTAATTATAAAAATATTGTAGCTTACATGTCACATTGATTACCTAATTATACAAAAAAACCCTAAAGAAGCCTAAATATGAAGGAGTATGTCAAAATCAGACAGCTTTTCTCAAATGACTTTTACTCACTGTAAGTAGTGGTCTGTAACAGAGTCCCAGGCTGACTAGTCATGCACTGCTGTGTCAAGAACAAAAAATCTTGCACTTCTGAACTCAACAGTACACTAAACTGTATTTAAGAATTTAAACAATTAGAAGGGCCGGCCTGATTGCTCAGCGGACTAAAGCACCTGCTTAGGCAGAGTGCAGCGGCTGGGTTCAATCCCCGATGTACCCTGCTGGCCCTGCCCAAGGGAACAGCTGAGAAAGCTATGGAGACTAGGCATGATGGTGTATGCCTGTAATCCCAGCACTTTGGAGGCTGCAAACAGGAGAATCACTATGAGTCGGATCGCGATATGCATAGTGAGACCCTGGAGACGCTGTCCTCTGCTTCAATGTATAGTTTCCAGAATCTGCCAGAACTGGGGAACTGGGCAACAAGGCGCTTGTAAGTCTTCCGTGCTTTGTCTATAGGTTGATTCTGTGCCTCTCGAATGAGATGCTCCAAGCATCACGGTCATATGGATTCTCTTCTAATTTCTTTTCAGCTTTCTTCACCTTCTCTGGGACATACTCAGCTGCCTGCTCCTCGGCTGCGTCGCCTGACATGGCCTCACAGGACTACCACGTGCGTCAGGAAGCAACCGCCGCCGCCCACTCAGCTATGAATTAAAATGCCTGCGCCCCAAAAGCCTTCATTTTAAAAATCAAGACAAGGATGCCTGCTGGCTCCACTCCTTGTTTGGTATAGCTCTGGAAACGTTAGCCAGAGCAATTAGACAAGAGAAAGAAAGAAAAATGATTGGAAAGGAAGAAGTGAAATTGTCACTATTTTCAGATGACCTGGTAACTGTACATAGAAGATCCCAAAACTCCACTTAGAGACTTGTGGATTTGGTAATCAGATTCACTAGTGTAGCAGGATACAAAGTCAGTACTCAAAAATTGATAACATTTCTACACACAATGAGTGCTCTGAGAGAAAAATTATGGAAACCATGCCTTTCACAATGACATCTAAAAAAATGGAATACTTAGGAATCAACCTCACAAAGGAAGTAAAAAATTTATACAATGAAAATTACAGTACACTGAAAAAAGGAGACTGAAGAGGATTTCAGAAAATGGAGATATTCTTTGTTTCTGGACAGGAAGAACCAACATTGTAAAACCCCTTCCCAGAGCCAACAGATGGAAGCTGGTAAAGAGCCATCCATGCAAAGGAAGAGATGGCGAAGGGTGCTGTGACAAAATCACTCTGCATCTGCAGAGCACGGTAGGGGTGGGACCCGGGAAGGATAGCGTTGTCTTCTGGCCCCATCTTTGCTCTTAATTTCCTTCTTGTACAACAGGACAATTGACATGTAAGTTCTACAGATGTGTCCATTGTATATTGTGCCTCTGTGTTTTAGCTCACTTGTGTGGACTTATTTATAACTATGAAATATCTTCTATATAGAAAAGAGTATTATAGGGCTGACCAGGTAGCTCAGCAGATTAAAGCACCTGCTTAGGCAGATGCAGGGGTGGGGGGTTTGATCCCCGTCTGCTCGCCAGCCCCACCTCCAGGACACATTGAGACAGGGACTGAGACTGTGCACGGTGGTATGCACTTGTCATCTCAGCACTTGGGAGGCTGAAAACAGGAGGATCACTACGAGTCTGATCTGCGTAGTAAGACCCTGTAGTCCCTGTACTAAATACATAAAAAAGAAAAGAGTATTATAAATATATAGGTACATTATAAAGCACAGTAGTGGTAGTAGCAGTAATATTCATTATCATGATGGACAGTACTGGTAGCTCTAGAGTTCTCCTCACCTACTCTTAAAGCCCTCTCAAGTGACCCACTGGGGCTTGCTGGGGGCCCTTTATCCATTCAGACTGAATTCCATATTAACTATGTTCCTTTATTTGACATCCGAATCTCATAATTCCTATGTATGCTGTGCTTCATTTGACCTGCTAAACTAGGCTGCATGTTTCAAAGGTTGGATTATACAATCTGTGGAATTATCCTCCGTGGCTGCACCTCAACCTACATTCACTCATTCGTGGCACATGCCTGGAGATTATCCTTTGAGCCTTAACTGTGGTTCTTTGGCATGGATTACGCTCTCTATGACATCTCTTTTTCAGTGGTGGGCATGGTGGGTCCCTGTGCCTGGTGGCATGGGAGGAATGAGCTACACTGCTGACACCTGTAGGGGGCACTGTCCACCGTTTCCCTCTTTTCTCTTTGACTGAGTCAAGCTTCCCCACAAGAGGACAGGAATGTTTCCCAAATGGAGCATCCACGCTGTTGTCTCAGTACCTGAACGTGTCATTAGATTTTGAAAAACTGGCTTTCCAAGTGGCTGGACCAAGTCAGCCTCCAGGCAGAGGGGGAAAGACCTCTGTACCCACCCGTGCCTTCACCAGGCCTGGTGCTGCAGGCTCTGACTGCCCTCCCAGTTGGTTTTGGCTGGCTGCCTGGACTATGGTTCTGGTACATGTCTCTCTCAGGGCTAAGTAGCCCTTTGAAGGTTTCTGGGAAGACACAAAGCAAAGGCTGCACAGTGGGTGGGAGGAGGAGGAAGAAGAAGAGGAGAAGGAGGGGGAGAGGAGGGGAGGAAGAAGAGAAGGAGGAGGAGCAGCAGGAGCGGGAGGAGGAGGAGGAGGAGGAGGAGGAGGAGAAGGGGGTCCACAGCAGGGGGTCCACAGCAGTCCCTCCTGGCTGCGCATGAGTCCCAGCCACAATCATCCTGCTTTTGGAGTTTTGCTGGCTTTGGCTCCAAGTCCAGCCTCTGAAGAGTGGCACTGACTCTCATGTTTTAGTGTCCTGTCTTCAGCAAGTTTCTGTGGCCATCTTGGACCCTCGGGAGTCGAGATGCTCTCCGGGAAGACTGTCCTGGCTTGTTTTCCTGTGGCGTCCTCCATGAATCCCACCAACCCGGCGAGGCCAGCGCTGGTGACGTGCAGCCGCTGGCCTGGGACGGGACCTGAGCCCCAGCAGGGGCAGTTCTTCAAAGCACAGATGCTGAGCAGGCCAGGACTTGAGCTATTTTAATCGCGCAGTACCTGGTGCTGCTGCTTGAAGGAGGACAGGCTGACTCGGGTTCGCGGCTTCAGTCCCTGGCCTGCTCGCTCCGTGCCCAAGTCCGGCGCGGGGTCTGGTGGAGGAGCGGTGCTCACAGCGCGGGGTCCAGGAAGCAGGCGGCGCTGGAGAGGAGGTGCGCCTTTCCTGCCCACGCCTCCCGCGCCCTCCTCCTGCCGCAGCACCCCTGCTAAGAGCGAGCCAGCTGTAGCGCCCCACGATCCCATCACTTCCCAGAAGCCCCTGCTCTGAGCACACGAGGCTCTGAGGGGCCCCCAGGTCTACACCATGACACGAGCCATGGCGGCTGGGTAAGCGGTCCAGTTGTCCCCCGGTGTGTGCAGAGGACTGGCTCAGGACCCCACGAAGAGGACCTGCTGCTGTCCAGCTGGAACTTACTGTACCGGCTCACCTTTCCCTGCCCCTTCCCGCTCACAGGCTTTGAAGCTTCTCTCTTCCCACACACACAAAGCAAGCACCGTGGACACAGCCCACGAGCAGCATTGCATTCGTTAGGGGAAAGGACAAGAGTGAGGTCTATGCATGCTCAGCACAGAAGCTTTTTTTTTTTTTTTTACTAGCTCTTTTCCGTTCACTGCTGGCTGAAGGCGAGCATGCACAACTGCACCCAAGGCAGGGCACGCTGTGGCCAGGACACACCAAGGCCCTGCTTGACGCAGCAGGTATTTATGACTGATGACACTTCTGAGGCTGGGTATTCTTAGCTCCCAGAGATTACACTGTAGCGGGGACAGCGGTGGCCACGTGTTAAAAATGGACTCAAACATGATTTCTAGTGGTGTCCGGTCCAATGCAGGTGCATGGTGCGGCGGGTGTCTGGAAGGAAAGGGGAGGGGAGGTGAAGGCTATAGAGAGGAGGAGGTGGTGAGAGGAGGGGAGAGCTGACGTCAAAGGCAAGTGAGTGCCCTGGACAAGAGCTCCGGATTTTCAGGCACTGCAGAGGCTGTGAGCTCTCTTGAAGGTGAAGGCTGGGATTAGCGGGGAGCCAGGACCCTGTGTGTCCTTAGCAATGCCCCCAACTCCAAGGACAGTGGTCCCTGTCTCTATGTACACTGCATTGGGCAGTGAGGTGGAAGGACTGCACCTCTGGATGCTGTGCCCATACACACCAGAGCTCACGGGCGCACGAGGCTCTCTGCAGCCTTCCAGAGCTCAGCTGCAGAGGGCTGCTGAGCTTCTTCCCTGAACCTCGCTTGCCTCGCTTGCACCGCACCCTGGCCCTCCCGCCCCTCACCCCTCTCACCTCCATCCCTGTGACCCTGAGCAGCCTTAGGGCTGCCACTGTGCTGGGCCTGGGCCGGTACAGAGCGAGGGCTGCCACCTATCCCTGCCTTCTCATTGAGTTAAGCTACTTTGTAGCTCAGGCTGGTCTGGACTCTGTGGTCTCCTCTCCGGGCTGTGACTCAGCCAAGCACTTGAACGTCGGGGCACACATCCACGGGTGCGTCTTGCATGCGGGGGCCATGTATGCCCGTGGAAATGGAGCGAAGGACTCATCCTGGTGTTTCTATTCTCTAGATCGCATCCAGATGCCTGCACTGCAAGTGGGCTGCGATGGTCTCAGCCAGTGTGCTTGGAGGAAGGACCACTTGTTTCACGCAAGGTTCAGACGCGCTGCAGCAGTACTCTGTAGGCAGCACTGAACTCCCTCTCCCCAGCGATCTTTCGGTCTCCCTGGACCGCATCTCCTCCCAATGTGGAATCGCTGCCAGGGTAGGGGAGAGAGGGAGGGAAGGAAGTGGTGGTGGGGGGGAAGAAGTCAGCTGCACTGAGTTCAGAAAGTACCTGGCAGGCGAGAAGCGCTCCTGTGCCAGTATCTGGGAGCTATAAATAGTGCCCTCTGGGACGCCACATGAGTTCCACAAGGGCCAGGTCTGGGGAGCAGGCTACGAGTGAACGTGGATGCTGTGCCTCTTCCAGGCGGTGGCCCTCACCTTCTGTGGAAAGGGAGGCCCTGGGAGAGCAGGTGGGATGTGGTCCGGGAGCTCACTGTCAGGTTTTTTTTCCGGCAGCATGTTAAAGAGACAGCAAATGGCCGTGACTCATCCACATGGCTGACACTGACAAAGGATCTACAAACTGCAGTACAGGGTTTCAGGGTAAATCCTGAGGGGATTTTTTTTCTTCTTCTTGTCTTTTTGAGACAGGGTCTCACTATGCAATTCAGGCTGGCATTAAGTTCACTCTGTAGCTCAGGCTGGTCTCGAACTCACAACAATCCTCCTGCCTCAGCCTCCCCAGTGCTGGGATTACAGGCATGCGCCACCATGCCCAGCCCATCCTGAGGGGATTTGACTGACCTTGTCAGATATAAAAGTTGCAGTTCTTGTTATGTAGGTCTTTATCTTGATTTTAACTATCCCGTAGTACAAAAATGAGGTATAAAAAGTAAAGCTGTATTAACATGTTGAGCTGTAAAAGGCTCAGATCAACAACTTCTGACATTGCTAGTCTTACAGATAATCCACTACCATTATGGACTCCTGGACTACATTGGAATACTTTGCTATGGTATTTAAATGGCAATGGGATACCATCTCTGACAAAACTAAACAGAAAAAGAGGATATAAATGAAGGACCAGGGCTGGGGAGATGGCTCAGTAGAATAAGTACTTCCTGGGCAAGTGCAAAGGCCTGAATTCAATCCTTGGTTTTGCAAAATAAATAAATAAATAAATAAATGAAGGACCATTTTGTATCTGTATATACAAAATAAGATAAATATAGAGGTACTTTTTCTTAATTCAATGAGAAGAAAGATTTGTACTAATAGAGTTTGGGCAGGATACGATGTCTGCATCTTATACTATGAGTAACCACTATGAAGACAACAATATGCAATGTATCAATTATTGTAAGTGTCTTATTAATCAGTTTTGAAACTGTCTCATTGCTATTTGCTTCTCAATGAAATTAATAAAATAAAAAAGAAGCCTTTATTACCTCCAAAGATGAAGGGATGGAGAGCAAATGGGGCAGATAGATACTCTGACAGAGAAAGCGGAGGCTTTTATGGCCTTTTTCTAGGGGTGGAGTTTGAGGGGGATGTTTAGAAATATCTGAGGAGCTGATTGGGGTCTTTCCTGAGGCAGCGAGAAAGGTGAAACGAAACTGCACCCTGGGGGGGGGCTGGAGAAGAGGCAGGGAGGGGAGGTGGTCACTGGGAATGTAGGGGCTTTGGCCACATTAGATGACAATAATTCAGCAACTCACACTAGGGCCAGGGCCTATCAGCCACGTCAGTCAGGTGTGGCAGTGACTTGGAGAGTGAGGCCACGTGGATGTCCACTGTGGTCTGACAGGAGCTCTGTGGTTGGCTTTTCACAGTGGCACAGATAGGCCTGTGTCCCTGTGGGCTCACGATGGGCTCAGGGCTCCCAGTGGGGGCGAGGTTGTGCTGTCACTCTTCTGGGCGACTCTTTCCATCTGATAATAGGGAAACTGAGGTATGGCCCTTCGTTGGTCCCCCCCCACAGCCATGTCTCGTGTGGCCTTGACTCGTGAGGAGTTCTGTCTTTAAGTGGGAGGGGAGGAGCCTGGGCACAGGGAGGCCCTGTTCCCAGGGCTCTGAGTGTGCTGTACGGAATGGGCAATGGTTCTGTTTATACCTAGCTGTTTCTCTGATCGCGTGTGCTCACAGGTGGGCTTTTGGAAGCCACCTGTGGGCATGGGCATTGTAGCTGGCTTGCAGTGAGGACAGGGACCTGGAGGGGGGCTTGCTGAGGTGTGACCAGAAACAGTATTCCGGTCCCCAGCTTCTATCTTTGCTTCCTGCCTGCTATGAGTTGAGACCCTTGGCTTGAGCCACCAGCCTCCGCTGTCCTCTTCCTGCTCTGGGCGCTGGGGATGTCTTTCCCTCAGGTCCCATCCACAAAAGCAAATGAGGCGTGGGAGGGGTCAGCACTGCGTCTCTAGGCACAGGGCCGGGGAGCTGTGCCACTGTGCTGCACAGACCCCTCGAGAAGAGGAGGCCACGCTGGGTGTGCTGGCCACACGAGTGGGGAGAGGCTCGGCGCCTCTGGGGCCTCCGCTGTGGGCTCACTGCCTCTCCCTTTTAGATGTAGTTCGTCTTTGTGGTGCTCTGTGGGTGGTTGAGGGTCCCGTCCCTTCTAGGGTACCGTCTGCCACCCGCTTCTTTGCTCTGGCCCAGGGGGGCAACATGACTAGGAACCTGGGCTGTCCTCAGCCCTCTGCAGGGATGGAGACTTGGGTCTGGAGAGCCCTCGGGTCCTGCCGTCTCTCCCCACCTCTTTCCTTCCTTGACCTCTCTTTCTTTCCAGGTACCCACGCTCAGCGTCTCACTGTCGCATCTGATATGAGCTGGGGAACTCTCCCCAGATCTGCTCTGCGGCCCCAAGGTTTGGTGCTGAACAATTAAAAATCCCAGTCCTAATAGGGCAGCTCATCTGCTGGGGGGTTTGTGCTTGCTTGGGGGTTGGCCTCTCTGTGCATTTCCTAGTCCGTCAGTGTGTGTGTGGGGGATTTAATCCCACCACGTGCTCACAGGGGAAGCAAAGAGGCACATCGGACTCATCACACACCAATGTCCTTGTCATTCAAGGTCAGGACAGCACCTGGGGCTGTGGTCAGAACCCACTGCCTCCACTGCCCCTAAAAACTCAGATCACAGAAGCTGCTGGCTGCTTATGACCAGCAGGTGGCGCTGTGGGACCAGGAAACACCGCCAAGTCACCAAGGGGACCTTGTCCAAAAAAGAAAGGATTTGTCCAAGAAAACCGGAAAAAGCAGCTTTGTGTGCTGATCTCTGGGTAGGGCTTGGGTCTCAAAGAGGAGCGGTGAAGCAGTGTGGGGTCTCTTGCATCCATGCAAAAGTGTCCACGATTCCCTCTGAGCTCGGAGGCCTCTTATTTTGTCTTGTGCAGCCCAAGGGCCAGGGAATCAACTCAAAGAGTCTTCTTTTCATGGTTCTCTGGAAGATGCGTTTTCCTCCATTCATCTTGTCATTTTCTTGGAAAAACAAATGTGACAGCTGTGAGCGGGTGGGCCAGGTGGGGAGGGAGCGGGGTTGCTATCCAGAAAAAGGAGACAAACATTGGGCCAACAGCAGGGGCTGTGCTCAGCTGCTAGGGAGAAGCAGGGGTGGGGCGGGGCACTGGGGAGTGCGGGAGTGGGGGTGCTTCTCTGCAGACCTCGTGCCTCCCCGGCCTTTCCTCACCCTTTCCTCAAGAGTCTTTTTCTCTTGCCTCCTCACTCACCATATGCTCTGCTTTCCTATCTGGGTGGTAGCAGTCCCCCTCCCTGCTGCCCTCCTTCCCTTCCTGCTTTTTCTTCCTTTCCTGTGAGTCCCAGCCAGCCACTCTAGCCCAGCCTCTTACCTACAGTGCTCTTAGAATCACTCCTCTCTCTCCAGGCTCTGAACTTGGAGGGCTTTTCCAGCCTCTGCTGGTGTCTGCCAGGGCATTCCTGTCACTCCTGCACTCTGGGCGGCTGGAGGCAGGTTTGAGCACAGTCTGGGCAACTAACTGTGTGCTGTAGGGAGACCCTATTTCAAAGTTAAAAAAAAAAAAAAGGAACAAGGGCTGAGGATGTAGCTCAGGGTGAAGGCCTTGGGGTGGGTCCTATTCCCAAGGGACTCCAGGAGAAGCCTCTTAGCAGAGGACTGAAACCCTGAGCACAGCCCTCCCCAGCGGCCACAACAGCTGTGACCCTTCCTTCTGTCTTTCGCTCCCCAGAGCTGAGACCCTGGAGCTCCTCATTCTGTACCAGCGGAGTTCAGTGCTGTGCGTGCAGTCCCTGCGGACGCAAGCCCATGCTGGGGCTTACCTGGCGTCCCACGGAGGCCACAGCTGCTTCCAGCTTCAGCCGTCAGGGCCGGGCCGACTTTCCATCTTTCTCCCAGAGAGCTTGACCCTTTGTTTTGTATCGCTTGGTTCACGGCAGAGACAAAACATCGCATATTCATGCGATGTTATTAACATGTTCCTCATAGCCGGGCGGAGTCTCAGCCGGTGCGGACAGTGCGAAAGGCCGTTCCTGGCTCTTTCCTCCGATCACCAGGACACATAACTGATGCTCCTGACGTCTAGTTTTGTTTTCTTTCTTCTGTCTTTCTCGTTTCTTCCTTCCTTCTTTCCCTCCATACTGAACACCTGCGGGGTGCAAGGAATCTTCTGGTTGGCTCCTTGCGCCCCTGGGGATCTCACAACCACAGGGAGACACAGACGCACCCACAGCTGGCCCGCGCTCCAGCGCTGGGAGGTTGCTTCCTGGACAGGAGACTCAGGGATGCAGAGCTGGAGAGGCCAAAAGCTTCTCGGAGGGCGCGAGAGGACCCCAAACGCGCCAAGCTGGAAGACCCCTGAGAGAGGTGTATCAGAGAACAGGGTGAAAGGCTTTGAGATATAGGTGTCACCATAGCATGTTGGGGACGGGGCTCTGGGCACAGCGTTGCTCCCCACTGCGATAACGTCACCCATGATGTCCATCCATCCTGTGAGCTCACAGGCCTATTTTAAGCAGTCGTTTTTCCTTATTAACTATTCCTAATTTTGTTATAAATACATCAAATACAGGTCACATATCCACTTGTATAGGCCATTTATTTGTATTTTACGATAACTGACCTAGGCATATGCATAAAATATTAAGACAATTCAATTATTTTATGCCGTTTAGGCCACCGCCTTGGTGAAGAGGGAGGAGGTAACCAGAGACACCCTCAGCAGGCAGTGATTGCAGCTTGGCCTGGTGCTCACGGCAGCCAGAGCGCATGTCTGGGGACCCCATGTGCCCCTAGCGAGGTGCCCTGAGCACAAGGACCACCGGCAGAGCCAGTGGCATGCCTGCTCGCTACTGGCACCGAGAATGGTCGCCCCAGCCGTGGATCTTGGAACTGTGAGTGGTGGAAGACAGAAAGGCAGCGCTAAGCCCCGGCCTCTGCTCTCGGCCTGAGCGCTGTTCCTTCATCTGTTTCCTTTGCAGGGGCAGAAGCTCCTTAGTCTGGTGCAGTCTAGTATTGTTTTTGGAGTCTTTTCTAAAAGTAAATTTTCTTTTTTTTTTTTTTTTTTGTATTTTAGGGAAGGGTTTACAGGGTGCTCAGGGTCTCACTTCTAGATTGGACTTACAGTGATTCTCCTGTTTACAGCTTTCCAAGTGCCAGGATTATAGGTGTGCGCCACCATGTCCAGTCTCAATCACTGTCTTAGGGTACCCTGGGGATGGGGCGGGCACAGCAGGCCCGGGGATCGAAACCCCGGCCCCTGCGCCAGCTTGCAGGCACTTTAATTCGCTGAGCTATTTGGCGGACCTCCTGAAAGTACATTTTCTGAAACTGCAGGGATGAAGCTTTGTCTGTGTGACCTGTTGGCAGCTGTAGAGTTCTGGGTCTTGTATTTTAAGTTCTTGATCCACTTGTGTTGCTCTTATATATCAAGAAATGAAGGTCTCATTTTTTTGTTCAGCACAACCTGTCCATGCTTCCCAGAACCACTTACCGAAGACACTGCCCTTTTTGCAGCATGGGTTTTGGGCACTTGTGTAATGACAGTTTGACTAGGTGCGGGGATTAACCTTCCCACTTGTTTTGCTTCCCTGCTCTGTGGCTTTGCTTTCGTGTTGGTTCCATGTTGTTTTGGTCATTAGAGCGTTGCAGAATCTTTTCGAATTCAATATTGTGATGCCTTAACTTTGCATTTGCCCTTAAGATTTCTTTGATGATTTGAGGTCTCTTTCTGATCACATATGAGGGTAAGGATTCTTTCCTGTTCTCTGAAAGAATGCCATCAGTGTTTTGTTGAGGATTTTTTTGGAATCTGTGATACTTGGGGACAGTATGGGTGTTTTGACATATTAATTCTTCCCGTTCATAAATATGTCATGTCTTTCCATTTATTTGTATCCACTTCAGAGTCTTTTCTCTCTTTTGTAGTTTTTATGGTATAAATCTTTTCTTTATTAAATGCTCTTCTAGTCACCTTGTTTTGTAGCTGCTGTGAATGTCACTGTTCACCTGAGTTCCTTTTTGGGTTCTCTATCAGTGCACAGAGTGTTGCTGAGCTTTGTGTGTTTGTGTTGATCTCATATCCCATAACTTTGCAGGATTCATTTGTTAGCTGAATAGCTTCTTGGTGGAGGCATTAGGGTTGCCATGGATAAGCTTCTGTTCATAGGGACCATTTGATTTTCCCCCAGTTTACTTACTTTTGTTTCTTTTTCTTTCTCTTGCTTAATTGCATGGGCTCAGGGGCTGGAGAGATGGCTCAGTAGAATAAGCACTTCCCTGGCAAGCACAAGGACCTGGGTTCAATCTCTGGTTCTGCCAAAAAAACCAAAAAAGAATTAAGTTAAATTGTGTGGGCTCAGAATTCTAGTTCCATGCTGAACAGAAGTGATAACAAATGACAAGCTAGGAGGAGAGGGAGATTCAGTGCCCCACGTTCTGCAAGGACAGATCACCCAGAGGGAAAATCAATGAAGAAATGTTCACTTCAGGGCCAGCTAGATAGCACAGCGGATTAAAGTGCCTACTTCGGCAGATAGTAGGGACCAGGTTTGATTCCTGGTGTGTCGTGCCAGCCCCGCCCTTGGGGGGCTCTGAGCCAGGGACTGAGGCTGGGCGTGGTGGCATGTACCTGTAATCCCAGTGCTTGGGAGGCTGAAAATGGGAGGCTCATTGTGTGATCTGTGTAGCGAGACCCTGAAGGCCCTGTACTAAGTACATTAGAAAAAGAGAAATGTTCACTCTAACCGCCTGCCACACGTTCTTAGACGTCTCACTCAATGGCTGCAGCATCCATACTTTCTCAGCTGCGTGTTGAACGTTCTCATGGATGGGCAAAGTGCTGAGGCACACAATAAGCCTGAGCATGTTAAAAATTTAGGTAATATTGCATATCTTTTCCCTCTGCAATGGAATAAAACTAAAACTCAATAACAAGATAATCTTCAGGAAATTTGTAAATCCATGGAAATTAAACAACTCTCTCTCTCTCTCTCTCTCTCTCTCTCTCTCTCTCTCTCTCTCTCTCCCCTCTCTCTCTGTTTTAGGGAAGGGTCTACAGAGTGTTCAGGGTCTCACTACTAGATTGGACTCATCATGATCCACTTGTGTACAGCCTCCCAAGATCTGAGATTGCATGGTGTGCCACCATGCCCAGTATCAATTGCCTTCTCAGCATGGTCTGGGGGTGAGGCCCCACAGCAAGCCCCAGAGGTCGAACTCCCAGCCCCTGCACCTGCTTGCAGGTACTTTAATCCCCTGAGCTATTTGGCCAGCCCAAACAACACACTCTTGCTCAACCAATGCATTAGTGAAAAAATGAAAAGACAATTAAATTCTCTAGGCAATGTGGATTTTAACTGATCCAAGTCACTCTGCAGATGACCCTGGAACACTTTTGTGTGACAGGATCTTACTAAAAAGAATTCTTGATTCCCACTCCTTGCCCTTCAACACAGTTTCAGTAGGCTTCATTATTCCATATGCATAATCACCATGTACACTGCTACTCTTACTATGTTATTTAAAACTTTTATTTATTATACAAACAAAATACAAAATATAAACAAAAATAGAAACCACACAGAACTTCACCAAATAAAACAATAGGAATTTGACAATGGTTGCTGTATTGCATAATGTCTTCACATTATTTGTTTAGATTACCAGATATAAGCATGCAATATTGATTTTTAAAACACTACAAGGAATAAAAAATGACAAGAAAAAAATGTAAACATCAACTGCTCCCCTCTGTTGACCAGTAAAAATCAGTAGTATAATTATCCAGGTTGTCCTGTGTACATACATAAATATAAACCCCCATCCTTTTCCTAACCTCAGTATTTCTTTCTGCTCAAACAGACTTTTTCTGTTTCACGGTATCTATTGCATTTTTCAGATTTTATTCACTCTTTTAGGTTCTTACACTAGTGAGACAATACAATGTTTGCACATGTGGATATAGATTATTTTATTTAGGATGCTTACTACTTTAAAAAAGTACTTCATTTATTTTTTTTAATGAAGATTTATGTATCTATTTATTTGGTACAGGGTCTTGCTATGCAGCTTGGACTCGTAGTGATCCTCCTGTCTCAGCCTCCCTAGTGCTGGAGTTAGAGATGCACACCCAGTTTCAGTGGGCAGCAAGGCATGGGGCCAGCATGGCATGGGAACAGCACAGGCATGCAGTATTGGGGATCAAACCTGGGTCCCTGTGATTGCCAGATAGGTGCTTAGATTGCTGAGCTATCTCCTCAGCCCTATTATTGTTTTAATTATTGTTCTGTTTTGTGGTCTTAGGGATTAGACCCCCTTGTACATGCTAAGCAGGTGCTTTGTCTTTTAGAGCAGTTCAGGTTAAGGAAGCACGTTGCTTTGTTTTCTCCCAGACACACCTCTGTTCTGCATGTGGGCTCATGTGTGGTAACTCCCTGCCTGCATCACTTCTCTAAACATTCCTCTCAGCCGGGCGTGGTGGCGCACACCTGTAATCCCAGCACTTGGGAGGCTGAGGCAGGAGGATTGTTGTGAGTTCAAGACCAGCCTGAGCTACAAAGTGAGCTTAAGGCCAGCCTGAACTGCACAGTGAGACCCTGTCTCAAAAAGACAAAAAGACAAAAAAAAAAAAAAAAAAAAAAAAAAAAAAAAAAAAAAAAAAAACAAAAACAAACAAACAAAAAAATTCCTCTCAGGGAGCGTCTGCGGGCCACGCATTCCTTTGGTTTTCATTCATCTGGGAAACCCTTTATGCCTTTCTGAACTATAATTTCTCCCACCTAGAATTTTATAGCCTACTGTTTTCACTTGCAATATTTTTAATATTTCTTTTATAATTTTTCCCATAATTTTGTTGAAAAACAAATAGCAATGAGACAGTTTGAAATCAATTTAGTAGGACAGTTTCAACAATTAATACATTGCATGTTGTTTTCTTACTGGTTATTTGTTGTACAAGATGCAGACATGATATTCTATTTACAAACACTATTAGAACAGATCTCTCTATTCACTGAGTCGAGAGAATGTAGCTCTATATATATCTAAACTATTTTGAATCTAGAGATACAAAATGGTCATGCAATTGTATCGCCCTTTTCTGTTTAGTTTTGTCATTTAAATATTATAGGTGTGTGAATTCAGCAAAATATTTTGAAATAGTCCAGTAGTCCATAATAGTATTGGGTTTTCTGTATGTCTGGCAATGTCAGAAGTTGTTCACTAGAGTCCTTTACAGCTTAGCATAATAATATGGCTTTACTTCTTATACTTCATTTTTATACTTTTCTGCTGGATGGTTAAGACCAAGATAAAGCAAGACCTATGTAACAAGAATTATAGCTTTTGCGTCTAATTAAGGTTAGTCAAATCCCCTCAGGATTTATCCTGAGACCCTGTACTGCAGTTTGTAGATCCTTTGTCTGTGTCAGCCATGTGGATGAGTCACTGCTATTGCTTGACAAATTTGCTCTCTGTGAAAGCCTGAGAGAAGGTTTTCTCTCCATGTGACTCTCCTTAGGCACACTATACATCATTGATCACTTTCCTCTTTGACCCCATAATCTCCTTGATCAGAAAACTTGGGACACAAGTGAGTTGCATGATGTTATAGTACAGGTTCTCATATGTCCTGAGTCTTAATTGACCTTGAAAGGTTAGGGCCCAAATGTTGGCTGTCCTTGTGGCCCTTCCTTTTCTCTAATTTTTGGTCTGCAAACTTAGGTCACTAGCCCTCCAGAAGAGAAGCTTATTGTTATTACTGTATGACCTAGGCTGTTGAACTTAACCTCGCTATCTGTCTGAATATCAAACATCTTAGGCTTAACATAGAATAGTTATTTTTCATCAAGTATTGATATGTTAAACTTTAAGTCCCTACAAAATATATCATAAAAATTTAAAAAGTTAAAAAAAATATATATATATTTATTTTTGTCTTTTTGAGACAGGGTCTCACTATGCAGTTCAGGCTAGCCTTAAGCTCACTTTGTAGCTCAAGCTGGTCTCGAACTAAAATATATTTTAAAAATAGGAATAAATAATTATATATGCTTATGCATAAATTTAGACATCTAACCACATACGGCATTGTAGCAGGACAGTCCCTCAACACTCCTTTTCCTGTCTTCCTCCTTCATTCACCACCCCGTCCTTTAAAAAAAAAAAAAAATCTACCTGGGAGACAGCACGGCAGCAACTGGTTTGTCATGACAAGCATCATGTATTCAGAGGATCAGAATGACAGGCACTCCAAGCATGAACCTACTATTACAGACTCTCATCTTCAGTGCAGCTGCTTAGTTCACAGGTATTTTTAATATTTCATTCATTGTGTTCTCATATTGCTTGCAGAGTGCCTGCATAGAAGTCTACTGAGATTCTCATTATTCTGCTGCAGGTAAGGTGTCACCTCCCTCTCCTCTGATTTCAGGATCTTTCTTTCGTCTTTGGTTCTCAGCAGTTTATCCATTTTCATTTTCCTTCTGATATTTCCTTCTGGTATCCTATTAATCACAGCTGTTTAAAATTGCCAGTCTGGTAATTTCTTAAGCCATGGCTTCCTTGGGCCTAGCTCTGATGCTTCCTTTATCTCTTCAGATGTGTTTTCTGGTGCCTTGGTTACACTTTGTAATTTTGCTGTTGTTGAAAGTCCAACAGGAGATATCAGGTGACTGGAGGGGAAGCAGAAAGGCTGGGACCCTCTGTGAGGTCTGGCGGTGTGGGGTCCAGATGGAGCCCCAGAACCTGCCGGACACAAGACAGAGAAGACCAGTTCTGGTGGTGATATCAGGTGGAAAAATGACAAGGAACCAGGAAGGTGTCAGCCCCGGTGACCGGGAGCTGCCTCCCCCACCTCGCCTAACCCTGTTCCCTGGCTTTTCAAAGATACCTGCTTGTGAACATTAATGGTGAATGACTGTGTGCAGAAAGGACTGGTGGTTTGATACTCTGGCATTTAAAGAAATAGATTGGCTTCCATTGCACAGCTGACTATGGACCCCCGAATTGGAGTGTGCGAAATAAAAGGTAGCCTTATTTGGGGTACACTAGCACAATTTCTATTTTGAGTCCCTTACTTCTGGAACCTGATGCTTGACCCCATAGGATCTCTCTGCTCTCCACCCTCTCCACCTGTTGCCAGGGGATGCCTCAGGTCCAAGGATGTGTGATTTATTTATTTATTTATTTATTTATTTATTTATTTATTTATTTATTTATTTGCTGTACCAGAGATTGAACTCAGGACCCTGTGCTTTCCAGGCAAATGCTTATTCTACTGAGCTATCTCCCCAGGCCTATGATGTGTGATTCAGCAGGGCTTATTTCATTTGAAAGTCACTAAGGCTGTCTTCATTTTTGCCTGGTCTTCAAAAGTTGGCCCATAGAGTCACAGCGAAGTCCGTCCATGTCCCCTGAGCCCACCTAGCTTTTCACTTCTATGTCTGGCTGGGCGTCTTGATGTCGCAAGCTGTTTGGGGGCAGACAGAAAGCTGTCAGTAGCTCCTGAAGTTGTCTCCTCAGCTTGTTCTAGTGCTGGGTGCTTCTTCTCACAGCAGAGTTGCCTCGGAGCTCATGACACGTTGGTCGCCAGGTGAGTAAGGCCAGAGAGATTCAAGCTTCCCAAGCTCTTTTACTTCTTTGTTCTGTCATCATTTGGGTGGGTTACTTTCTCTTTTGGAGGGCGGGCATTCCTGGGCATCCTCAAGAGATGTGTTCTGAGGTGCTCAGTGGACAACAGAGTGCACATCCGTTGAAGTCCGATGTAGAGCGTCCTGGTCAATGCGGATGCACTACACGTCCTCCCCTATACTTTAAATTACCTCCCAATGGCTCTTGTGCTCCAGTGCAGTGCGTGGGTCTGCTGGCTGTGAGCGCTGTGGAAGCAGTTACTCAGGGAATAAGGAGAAGAAAGCATCCATATGTTCAGTGCAGATGCAGTTTTCCACCTGTGATTGCTTGAATCCTTTGATTCAGAACCCGGATACCAAGCTGACCTCGTGTGCTGAGTGTAAGCTCCATGGCTGCCCTGAGTTATGCTGCTCTAACTCTGTGGAACCCAAAGCCTCTCTCTTTCTAACTTGAATGGCAATGGAGGCCTTAAAGACACATCAGGACCAAAATATGCTTCTATCAAACAGTATTCTCTGTGTCTGTCAAGTAGACTGTGGTAACCCTACTGACTAAGGTACTGAGCTGCCTGGCATGCCATGCCGTGTGTGAGCGAAGGCCACAGGAGGTTCAGTTTAAAGTGCATGGAGAAAGCAATGATGTGTTGGAAATTTTTAATAAGCCATTATTTTTGTTGTTGAGGTGGAGATGGTGTGTGTGGAAGGTTCACAGAAAGGGAGAGCTGCAGGAAGTCCTGAGATGCATTTACAGTGCTATTAAAGTGGTGGAAGAAAGTAGAGGATGAGAGAATTCCTCGTTCTGAAAATGGTGGTGAAAATGTGGATGAGCAGTGGGCAGGAAGATGGCTAACATAATGCGGGACTTTCTTCCTGCAGACCTGGGGCACCCGGGTTCTGCTCTTCTTGTAATGATGCTAACAGCAACACGTGCTGCCGTTCCTGTGAGCGCGGCTTCCCGTGAGCCCGTGTGTTTGTTCTTCCTCACCTGAGGGTGGCTCAGGAGAGAAGCAGCTATCCCAGAGCAGGAGTCCACCTGGCTTGAGCCCGAGTCCCTAGGACTCCTGGGCCCGCAGTGTCCTCAGGAGTGATGGCCGTGGAGGTAGGTGGACAGGACAGTCCTGGGGTGGCCCTGGTACCGGGAATAGAGCTATCTCCACCTGTGCCGTGTGCTTGGAGCTGGGGTCTCAGCCTCTTGGCATGGTGTGTGTGGGCCTCCTGGCTGCGGACAGCACCTGGCAGCTGTGCTGTGACCATGCGGGGGCAGGTGGACCATCGCGAGAGATGTGTTCTCGGGAGGAGAGCTGTTATTTTCACAGGTCAGTCTTGTGAGTTTTATGTTTAATTAACCATGTTACAAAATGTAAAATGTAAGAGTTTCTCAGTGCCGGAGGGGAGGGTTCTCTCAGTCCTGGGCCGGTCAGTGTCCCCTAAGCTGCTGTGCCTCCTCGGGTTTCCATTGGGCTGTTCTGAGACAGACCAAAATCGCAGAGTCTGAGGACCTCATGTTGCTCTGATGTGTGAGAGGGGACGTGCAGCCCTCTGAATATTCTGTTTAACAGCTGTCACGTGGTTTCTGTGTCCACATTTCCTGTGTGTTTTTTTTTTAAATAAATTTTTATTCTTAAATGTACAACAGACTCCAACCACACATGTCATTCTAGTTATAGGTGTCAAGAGATGCCACGGCAGGGCACCCAGATATTTGAGTAGGATGGAATCCAGGGTCACCATCATCGTGCATACAAGGACAGTTTATTTTTTGCTAGATTTCTTTGTTTTTTTATTTTGTATTTTAGGGAAGGGTCTACAGGGTGTTCAGGACTTGTAGTGATCTGCCTGTTTACAGCCTCCCAAGAGCTGGGATTACAGGCATGTGCCACCATGCCTAGTCTCAATTGCCCTCTCAGTGCACCTCTGGGGTTAGGGCCAGCACGACAGGCCCAGGGATTGAATCCCCGGCCCCTGTGCTTGCTTGCTTTAATCTGCTGAGCTATTTGGCTGGCCATTTTGCCAGATTTCTTAATTCCACCTGTGGCCAGTCTTTAGCTCCTCTAGCTTCTTCTGCTCCTCCTTTTGCTTCTGTTTGAATGCTCTGTCTTCCTCATTCATCTCTTTGGCCTATTTCTTGGGCTGCTTCAGGGACTTCTTTTTGCCACCTTTGCAGCTGGACAAGGTGCCTATACAGCCTCCAGAGCTGAGTTCAGAAACTCTCCTGCATATTTATTAGTGGGGAATCATAAATAGAGGACAGGGTCAGGCACAGCAGAATTAGGATAATCAGTAATGATCAGTGTGCTGTCATTTCAAGTCTAGCTCTTATAACTCTGCTATTGAGCCTGGATATATTTCCCTCCTCTTTTCCTTTTTACTCTCAGAGAAACTGGAAGCTATTTTTTTTTTTTTTTTTCTGGTGGAACCAGAGATTGAACTCAAGCCCTTGTGCTTGCCAGGGAAGCGCTTATTCCACTGAACCATCTCCCCAGCACCCCCCACTTTCTTAAAATAAAACCATATTAAGCAAAATTGTAGTTAGAACTTATAGAACTGGAAAAGAAGTGTGAGACAAACCGTTTCACACTGGGTCACCTGGATTCACTGCAATTCTTAGCCTCTCCTCCACTCGGAATGGTTGATGCTCTTTACAGTCAGAACCCGCAGACAATTCACCAGACAGCCGCAATGGTGCTCCTAGTTTGGTGTCATTTACCTTTTTCTAAATGAACACCCCTGGGAGAAGGTAGAACTAGTTGGAGCCCAGTGTCCAGGCCAGGCCTCTCGCCTCGAGGTTGCAGGCCTCTGGTCCAGACTGCATCTGTGTGGCCTTGGAGACCACAGAGCACAGGGCAGGGACAGCGAGCCCGGCTCGGGCCTCGGGCAGCTCACCAGCACTGCAGTTATCAGGCTTCATCCCTCGGCTCTATCTGTTGGATGGCTTGGTCTTGGATACGGACTTTATTTACACTTTTGTAAATGCGCAGCTATTGTTTGGATCTTAAAGGTCCCCCACAGACCCATGTGGGAAAACGCTAAGCCCCGGGGACCACCCTGTTGGGAGGTTGTGAAGACTCTGAGGTGGCCTATGAGAGGTCCTTAGGTTCCTGGGGTGCCCTCAGCGGGCCCACAGGACCCGGACCCTGCCACTTGCTCTCTCTGCTTTGCTCGTGGTCACTGAGTGAATGGCAGACCTGCTCCTACCACAGTGCGCCACTCAATGCTCACACACTAGAATGGCTGAACTGTGAGCCAAGGCTGGCCATCGCCCTGTTGGCTGAGTGACACCCGGTCCTCGATACCATGCTCTGCCAGGCAGCTGCACCAGGGCTCGTTGTTCTGTGAGTCTCTAGACCCATGTAGGAGCGGCTGATACGGAGATGACATTGTCCCTTTAAGTAGTTTATTTCTGGACTGCTTTGACTTTACATATTTAATTCTGTTTTCATTTTCTGAGTGTGTGTGTGTGTGTGTGTGTGTGTGTGTGTGTGTGTGTGGTTGGCAATGAAAACGAAATTTGGATATTTTTGTCATGGGAATTGAAAACAATTTTTATTACTATATATAAAACCAAAGGCTAGCAAAACTCCTGGCATCCAAAACTAAATCTCTTTCTCATCACTAATGAGTAAGCTGAAGGAGAATTACTGGTCTCTGGAAAGTGGTAAGGATAATATATTATTTTTAAAGATTCATATGCTAGAGTACTTTTGCCACTTATCAAATATTTATAAGCTTTCAATAAACACCAGCTATAGACACACTAGGAACTGCAAGCATTTTTTAATGAATAAATTCAAACAGAGAGTAAGTAATCCATCACCCACAGTCAGGCACAGCAGGTGGCTCTGATTTCTACTACCAGCACTTACAGCTGAGCTCTCAGAGTCAGGCTCATGGGTGGCAGCGCTTTCAGCACACCCGCCTTTCCTGGGGTGTCAGTCCTTGTTCTGGGTCTATTTGGGGCAAGCCTTTCTGATGCACGGGGCAGTGGATCTTAGGATTCAGGGAGACCCTGAGGAGCATGCTTCCTGCCACCTGGATTCTCTGTGAGAGAGAAATATAGCCTGACTCTATTTTGAATAAATGAAAGAGAATGTGTTTCTGAGAGAATTTCTCTCATGAGAACAGGCAGCGTAAGCACAGGCACTGATATGGACTGAGCTGGTGTCACTTCACTAAGGGGTGAGGACAGGCATGCTTCACTGAGTGCCCATCCTGTGGGGAGCAGGTCAACTGTGTTGTCTTAGCCAATCATCCATTGCGTAACACGTTCAACAAGTGTTCTCGAGGATAGCATTGTTCGTGGCGGGGACATTCAACTCCGGAGAAGACGTCCATTCCTGGGCTTCAGCAAATCGCCTAACCTGTGTGAGGCAGGTTAAGTAACACATTACTCGCATGTCTTCTGGCTCTGCTAATCTTGGCTGGGCCCAGCAGGGTGGTTTTCTGCTACTGAGGTTCTCATGGACCCCAGAGGGAGGCTGGCTTGCCCAACAGGGGGTTGGCTTGCCTAACGTAGACTCAGTGTAGACAACTGGGGTGCTATGATCTGGAACTTGGATGACCTCAAGGCCGCTGTCACTGAGCCTGATGCTGTTGGAACTCTTATGAGGTAAGACCTAGATGGAGGGTCCTCTGGTCATTTTGGGTGTCTTCTCAAAGGGGGTTGTGAGACCCTACTTTTCCTCTTTCTGTTTGCTAGCTCTGTTTACCTTTGACATGCTCTGGCACCATGATGTGCCTCTACCTGAACAGAGTTGATGCAGGCATCCTGCCTCTGGACCTCCAAGACTGTGCGCCAAGTGGACATTTTTTTTTTTTTATAGGTCCTTTGCCTCAGGTATTTCATGGCAATAAAGTAGAGCTGGTTCACACAGCCCTTTGTCCTGCAGGTCCACCCAGGATGCTTCATGGAGTGGTGGATTAATTGTAAGAGTAGCTTCTGTTCTCCATGCTTTCTTGGGCTCCAGATGGACAAAGCCATGGGCCGAGCTGGGCTCCAGTCAACGCAGAGCTGACCCAGGAGCCAACCCCTGGCCCAGCTTATGTGCTAATGAACCAATGGCTTGCTGTCATGTGCTGCTGGGGTGCCTTGCCTGTTTGTTACACATTAGTATGTGGAATCATTATACACTCCTTGTGTGGCTCTGGGCATGTTGTTGGCCTCTTGACTTCTGGTTTGTGCCTCTGGGTTGCAGATGACAAGACAAGCATCTGGGGGAAGAGTTCCCTGGGCTCTCATGGAAGTGTGGATGAGCACATAGGTGAGCCCCTTCTGCGTCTGCAGAGGTACACAGTGATGGGTACCAGCTGCCAAATGCCAGAGAGCCACACTGCTTGTCCTTGAAATTTAATGTGGGCAATGGGGGAAAGTCAGATAAATTTGTATTTAGCTCCAACAGCAGTGTGTTTTCCACTGGGTGTAGCCTCTCAGTTTCCCCTGTAAGTTCTTTGTAAATGAGTGACAAAAGTAAGGAGGAGAGGGCAGCAGAGACGGAGGAGAATACATCCTGCATAGCCTGAAATCAGTGTTGACTGAATAAACACAGACTCCCCGACGCGGCCCGTGCGCCCGTCACATCTCCTCCGCAGTGCAGTGCACCACGTGTGCAAGAGCAGAGGCCGGGTACAATCCCAGCGACACCACACCCCGATGTGCAGGCCACCACCTGGGGGACCACCAGGACCCCTGTACTGCAGAGAGGGCCTGGCTGCCATGTGCACCTGCAAATCTCCATGCACAGCATCCCCAGTAGCCAGGGCCAGAACCCTAGCACCTTTTCCTTCTAACTTTCTGTCCGTGTTCCGACTCAGAATCCTAGCACGGACTTACATTTAACCTGTTTGGTCATATGTCTGACAAGCAGCTGTTTCCTAGGTCCGTTCTATGTAGCTCTTCTCTTCCAGACTGAGAACATCCTGTATCCCTTCCGTGAAGACTTGTGTCACCTCTTCGCCACATGTGGTGACGGGGATCAATCATCGGTCCCTGCACTTGCCTAAGCAGATGCTTAGTCTGATGTGAGATAGCTCATCAGACTGGCCCCTAAACAATGAACTTATGTAAAGAATTCCTATGGAAATCATTTATTTTATACCTTTGTGTGTTTTCCTGTATCAGTACAACTACACAGTGTTCAAAATGTGTTTACTGGTGGTGGGGTTTTGAGTAATTTTAATGTCTATATTGCATTACGTATAATATATTCTGTAATTTCAAAATTAAAAATTTGTGCAATATAAAACACAAGTACAGTTAAACAGAAAGAAGCAATTAGTCTTAGTAACTGTTAAGGTACACAAAGGGTGCTTGTTTTGCTCCTGAAGCCTCCATCTACTTGCTTTATTTTTTATATTAATTTTATTGAGAAAAAAGAAGCAATGAGACAGTTTTGAAACAGGTTAGTAGGACAGTTACAATAATTAATACATTGCATATTGTTGTCTTAGTAGCAGTTATTCATAGCACCTACTTGCTTTAATAAAAAAGAAATTTGTTGTAGGAGAAGTAGAGAAGATGAAAGAATAAAGGGAAATACGTACACAAGATAGCTAAGATGATTGTACTATTCATTTCTATTGGTTTATTGAAAGGAACAGTTAATGCTTAAGATTTGGATCAATTTTTTCTGCCTCTATCTGGCAATCTGAACAACTACTTTGAAGATAACAATGTGCAATACGGCAACCGTTGTTAATTTCCTATCATCTTCTTTTGATGTTCTGGATCATTTTTAATGCATTAAACTTTTTTGTTCTCTTGAAAGTGAAAGAAAAGACAGAGCTTTCATTTTGAGCATGGCCAAGCAGATATGCAGACGGTGCATGTTGCTTTTCCACACAAGCCCCTCTGGCTTTGTGGACTTGGTGGCTCTTATTTCAAGGCCACTCCTCACGAACACTACTTTCTTGGCACTGAATACTAAATAATTGTTAGTTGACATGTTGCACTTAATAGTTTGTGGGCTCAGCTCAGGTTATAGAAAAGGCTTGACTTCAGCTCCCAAACACCTCATTATTCAGGGAAGGGCCTTGTCCTGAGAGCTGGCGAAGCAGGACCTGCTGGCTGTCACCAAGAGCCTGGCCAGAAGGAGTCTCACTCTACAGATCCCTGCGGTTGCTCTTGGAGCCAACCAGCTTGGCCGACTCTCAACACAGAGGAGCACTTAGAGGCGAAGGGTCTCCTGAGTCCCAAGTAAGCAAAAAGTAGCTCTTCACAGGGCATTTTTTTTGGGGGGGGTAGCAGAAGGATAACAGGAGAAACTGAAATGAATGATACCAACATGAGGACTACTGTAGAAACAAATCCCAAGACTCCTAAACTATTGCTAGCAAATCTAAAATAAAACTGATTAAACACAAATCATTTTACCTCCATAAACACATACAATGCTGTCAGTTAAAAAACAGTAAATGTTTAAAAATAAAAATAATAGTCTAGAGTGTTAAAAAAGAAATAATTACATTAAAAGATCACACACCGTGACCATGTGCAATAGTCCCCTTTTCAGAAAAGGAGAAAAGGATAGTAACGGTTAGGTAAAGAACTCCTGGGACTGTACCAAGCCTTTCATTTTATTTTGAGACAGGGTCTTGTTAAGTTGCTAGATTGTCCCGACTTGGACCTGAACCTCCTTAGATCCTCCTGCTTCAGCCTCCTGGAGCACTGGGCTGCCAAGTGTGTGCTATCTTGCCTGCTGAGGCTGTTCTTTGTAGTTCTTCTACAGGGCACTGGAGCTGCCCTCTTGCTCAGAGTTACTGAACGTGTGTGCAACTTTGCCTCCCATGCCAGCGCTCACACTGCCCCTTGACTTGAAATCCCATTTCCTTTCTCCTCCTTTTCCTGCTTGCTCAAATCCAGTTCACCCTTGTTGACCTAACACGGTCAGTCCGACCAGAGACTGAAGAAATCCTGGAACTCAGGAACTGTGCTCTGCGTCCCTTTAATATGCTGATTCAGGACATTTGGCAATTTCTGGAATTGCAAAACTACTTTCTTAAATAAAACTTTTTCATGATATTTTTCAGCTGTTCTTGTGTGTGTCAGGGGAGAACAGCGAACCCCCCCTGCATAATGTGAACACTGAAAGGAAATTACAGAGAATGACAAAACTAATGTTCCTTAATGCTATCATGTGAAAGGGGCATCTTTTGTTATACAAGGCATTTTAAAGCACAATCTTGGGGATTAGGGTTGTCAATAGAATTCTAAATAGAAATAATTAGAACCAGGTTCCTGAACAGTTATTTCCCAAGGAATTTCCATTACTGCAATCCAGGTTTAAAAATAACTCACAGGAACTGGCAATGGGGAAGGAAAGAGAAGCTTATCATCGCTAAAGGAACACAAAACCCAACCAGTTCATGAGAACCAGGGGAATATGCTATGCTTGAGAGAGACCCAGCAGAATTTAGGAAGAAGCTGTGCATTGGCTTTCTAAAGGCCATGTTTTTCTCTGCCAACAGCTAAAGAATTGGTCAGTTTTATCCACTAGGTCCCTATTCTGGGACCTCAGAGCAGGTCATTTTTAAGGACTCTTTCTGCCTGAGCCCCCATGAGTGTTAGCTGACTCTGGGGCAACCTTGTGCCTGCTGATTGCTGTGCTCTGGACTGAGTGTCTGCCGGGGTTGGGCACAGCCCTCTTACCCTTGTGAAAAAAGGCGTCCACAGGCTGAACTCTCTGACACGAGGTGACCTTGCACCATGCTCAACCAGGGAGGAGCTGGCTGAGGTGGCAGAATGTGAGAGAGCTGTGCACCTCCCTAGGGAGACTCTGACCGTGTGTGCTCTCCATCCTTGTGCGCAGTGGCCTCAGTGAAGGCACAAGGTGCTGCAGCAGTAGATGTGGCGGGTGTGGCAGTCCCCTAGTGGTGCCATTCGAAGCTCCATCGCCTGTGTGACTTACACAACAGTCTGTAGCTCCTGTGTCTGGGGGCAGGATTCCATGCCAAGGTGTGGGCAGGCTTGGCTCCCTCTGGGTCGTTCTCCTTGGCTTTGTCTGCCACCCTCCCCTGGGTCTCCTCAGCTCTTCCCTGGAGCCATAAGGAGGGAGGCTTACCCATTCTGCAGCAGTGTAAACATGCCAGCTTCTGTAGCTGAGCCAGAGGCGAAGACCACCCGCATTCCTCTGTCACCTGGAGGGCAGTGGCATGGGAGACATTCGGCAGCCCGCACCCTTCCACAAGTGTCGGTGTTGCCGTCTGTTGTGTAAAAATATATATTCTAGCAAATGAATAGATTTCCTCACATTCCAAGTATATTAGTCAAAATATACTAAGATTCATCCTAATCAAACTGGCCAGATAGCTCAGCAGACGAAAGCGCTTACTTGGGCAGCACAGCGGCTGGGGTTCAAGCCGCAGTGAGCTGTGCCAACCCTGCCCACAGGGCGCCCTGACACATCGATTGAGATTGGGCATGGTGGCATATGCCTGTAATCCCAGCACTTGAGACCCTGTAGACTCTGTACTAAATAGTGGCCGGCCACACGGCTGACAATGACAAAGGATCCACAAACTACCATTCAGGTAGGTTTCAGGATAAATCCTGAGGGGATTTGACTGACCTTGTCAGATACAAAAGTTACATTTTTTGTTATATAGGTCTTGCTCGATCTTGGGCTTAACCATCCAGCAGAAAAGTATAAAAACGAGGTATAGAAAGCAAAGCCACATTAATGGGCTGAGCTGTGGAATGCTCAAGCCAACAACTTCTGACATTGCCAGTCCTATGGATAACCCACTGCTATGATGGACTATTGGACTATATTGGCATTTTTTGCTGAATTCACACACTTACCATATTTAAATGACAATGGTATACCTTTCTCTGACAAAACTAAACAAAAAATGGGATACAAATGTAGGACCATTTTGTATCTGTATATTCAAAATAGGATAGATATACAGCTACTTTCTCTTAATTCAACAAACAGAAAGATTTGTACTAATAGTGTTTGTGGACAGGATATCATGTCTGCATCTTGTATTATGAATAATCACAATGAAGACAACAATATGCACTGTATTAATTATTGAAACTGTCCTACTAACTGCTTTTGAAACTATGTCATTGCTATTTGTTTCTCAATAAAGTTATTTTAAAAAGATTGATCTTAATCATGCAATTTTAACTGGGTTATCTCTTTAAAGACCTTATCTACACATAAAATAGTGTTCCAGGATCCTGGTGATTTTAAATTTACTAAAATGAATTTTGGAGTTGGGGACCTACTTCAACCCCTAGCGCCTAGTATAAATGAAACCGACTCAGACTTTACTTTTTGTACAGGGGTGACTACCTTTTGAATGGGGGGCCGCATGACAGCTCTCATACTCCTGACCCACACTCTCCTCCCTCTGTATCAGCCCGTACCGGGGATGGCTCTGAGACGGGAGAACCTAAGCTGAAGCGTCTCTGCTGCAGGAGCCCTCACCCTCATTCTAGATACCGGTGCATTTTCCATCTTCCGGCTCAAGGAAGCCCTCGGAGGTCCGTACTTCCATGGGAAGGCAGCCAGCTGCCCCGCGGGGAGGCCCATCTGTTACCTTGGGGGCATAAACTGCAGATGACCAAGCCATACCACAGAGTTACTGGAGAAGACATGGACTGAGAGGAACACCCTTCTTGCTGCGTGAGTCACGGAAACTCATCCCACTTAACCTCCCTAGATTTCAGTGGGAGCTTCAGCCGGCAGAGGTATGTACCACGGGAGGGGCTTCACACACACCAGGGGGACAAAGCCCTCTCGATTCTTTTTCTTTGTCACACCCTTGTGTGTCTGACTCATTTTCAAGGAAATAAACAACACTTGACTTGGAATGAAAGAATATTTTTCAAACCTCAGCGATGGCCGTGACTGGCATTTCTTTATTCCCCTTGGCACCGCGTTGTTTCCTGCAGCGCCATTCTCCTCCCGTGCAGAATCTCCTGGTGCTTTTAAACACGAATCTTATCACTGTTTTTTCCTTTTTACTGGAACTTTCATGAAAATATTAACAAGTCAATTTTGAAATTCCTCCCGACACATTTCCATATTATCACTCCAGCTTTATTACTTTTTTTTCTCCTCCACTTGTGGGAAAAATACAAATACTAAGAAAACCCGAAGCATCCAATTGGGGTACGTTCTGAAACAAATCATTATAAAACATTAAGATACACAATGAGAGACTGTTTTGTGGACAGGATACAGGCACTGAAGTTCAGGTCAGCCTTTCAAATTTTTTCAACAGTCATGGACACCATTTACCTATCTTTTCAGTGCATCTGATAATTCTGAAAGTTATCCACTGTGGTCTCAGTTGTGAGGTGAGGGAGCTAAACACTTGACAGCTTATTTGTAAGAAAAAAGTATAAGTAAGGCTGAAGCTGAGTTTGCAGCTTTAAAGTTGGTGCCCTTTGATCTCCAGTGAGCATGGTTAGAGCACAGCTTGAGTTGGAGTACAACTTGAGTTAGAGCAAGCTTGAGTTAGAGCACGTCCCTGGATTAGTGACTGTGCAAGGGCTGAGGGCTTCCAGACGGGAGAAACTTTGAAAACAAACTTAACACGGCAGGACTACTGGCTCTCAGGGAAAACCATGAGCTGGCTCACGCTCCCCGGAAATTCAGCCATGTGAAACTCAGACCGCAGACCTGGGGTGCAAGCGCAGGTGCTACGCCAGGAAAACATACTTAAGAACGCTTAAAAGTGTCTGGTCCATCGGAGCCAAGAGGCACATTTTTGTGACACTTGTAACACCAGCAGGATTTTTGGGAAAGCAGGATGGACTCCTCTGTCCCCTCCAACATGCTGCTGAGACAGGGACGACTTGGCTCTGGTGGTTCATTTCCTTCTCTACACCTCCTACACTCCTTGCTAAAGAAGCCTGACTTAGGGAGTCAGGAATCTGTGCAATGAGTCACTGTGGCTTGGACTTCTTACCTTGATTGTGTTGAATTAGGGAAGGCCAGTTTCTGATTGCCAAAGTCTTGGCCTCAGAGCCTTCCTGATGGCCCCTGTTGATAGTCACAGCATGCTTGAATCTTCTCATTCCAAACACATGGCTCAACTTTGGGTGCGTCATCTCTGCCATGCATGGCCAGCTTTGCGAAGTGCTGCTGCCAGAGATGCATGCACAGAAGTGAGGCGAGTGGTGCCAGCTTCTGCAGGTACTACCTAGCATGTGATGCCTTCTGCTTCACTGAGGTGATGGATCAAGGACCTTGGTCTCTCCTCCTGGGTGTGCAGTGCACGGCCCTACACCAATTGTTTTTCTGGTGGGATCGTCCAGTTCCTGGCTGCAGGGCAGCACCCTGGGAATTTTGGTTAGTGAATCAGTCTGTGTACATCGGAGACACTGCAGTCCCCAGGATCTGAGCCTGCAAAAGCTCAGAGGCACCCTATGGGAGAATGTGGGGTGAACACATGGGGCTCTGTTTGGTGTGAGAGGCCCACTGTGTACAACTGCACAGGTCAGCTGGGGAAAGAGAATGGACTTAGACATTCTGCACCATCTTCTGGCTGCTTTGTAGAAGTAGGAGGTGAGGCTGGGAATCATGCTAAGCTTTCTGGTCTCTGAGCAGCAGTGCTTCCCTCTAGACCATCTATTTAGGAGTGCTGAATGTGTGCTGGTGGTATGCTGTCAGGAACTGTGAGCCCATGACGGCATTTGCTTTTATCAAAATAAGATATTGTTCCTCACATTATTATCAGTCGTTCCTCAAATTTCTGCCTGTCTTCTAGTAATCATTGTCTACTTTTTTGTTCTTTAATATCTTTGTTATATTTTATGCTTATATTTTTTATGTCATATTACTTCATATACATATTTATATTTGATCTTATATGTGATGCTTAGTATATACTATATACATTCAAGATTGTATCTAATAGACCATATATACCAAATAGAATAACAGTGTTTAAGGTGCATAAACATATATACAGGAGGCTTCTGGGGCCGCGGGATCCTAAAGCAACCCAAAGTGCAGGCCTGGCATGTGAGTGAGACTGCCAGATCCTGAAGCGACCCAGAGCCCAGGCCCGGCATGGAACCCTTCAGCAGAACTCCTGCAAAGAGGCTAGTGGCAAGACCCACCCAGCTGATTCAGGAGCAGAACATTTTGCCAGAGTGACATGAAGGGTTCACCTGCAAGGCTGCAGCAGGAAGAAGTGGAGCACAGCAGCCAGACCCAAGCCACGCCCACCTGGAGCAGTCTGAACTTCCTAGATTTGGACCTGATGCTAAGGTAATAACTGTATCTAGGCTCTACACCAAAGGTCAAAAGTCAGTGGTGTACAAAATGACAAAGAGAAGGAAGAAAAAGCAGTCTCAGGCCCCGAGTCCACCCAGTACAAATGCAGAAGACACCAGCATAGAGGAAATTGGAAATCACACACCTGAAATCTCTGAAATAATAGCGTGGGAAGTAAAGAAACAATTGCAGAAAGGTATAGAAGAGATCAGATCAGAAATAATTTCTGAAGTAAAAAAAGTAGTGATAACTATAATCAAAGAATTACTAAGTGCTTCTAACGAATACACTGATAAAAAATAGAGCAGAATACAAAAATGATGGAACCCCTGAATAATCAATATAGGAAAGGAATAGAATGTATGAAACAGATCTGAAGTGATATACAAGAAATTAAAACCTCAATCACAAGCTTGCAATCCATTTGAGTGAAAGTGAAAATAGACTCTCTGAACTTAAAGACACCATTGCAGCTAGTGAAAAAGTAAGAAAACATCTCTTAAAAACAACTAGGATGCAGGAAAAAATAATTCAACACCTGCAAGCCAATGCAAAGATGAACAATGTGAGACTAATAGGCATCAATGAGAAGGGAGGAGTCAATACAAATGACATAAAAAGAATATGGGCAGAAGTAATAGCAGAAAACTTCCCAAATACAGGGCAACAATCTGAAATTCAGGCAACTGAAGCATACAGAACTCTAAATAACATCACCCCAATTAAAACCATTCCAGACATATAATAATCAAGATCCCAGAAATTCAGCACAGGAACAGTATGCTAAAAGCCACTAGAGAAAAGAAACAGATTACATTTAAAGGAAAACCTATCAGAATAATGGCAGATTTCTCTTCACAATCCATAAAGTCAAGAAGAGCGTGGAGGAAAGTACTTCAAGTCTTGCAAAAAAAAAAAAAAAAAAAAAAAAAAAAAAAAAAAAAAAAAAAAAAAAAAAAAAAAAAAAAAAAAAAAAAAAAAAAAAAAAAAAAAAAAAAAAAAAAAAAAAAAAAAAAAAAAAAAAAAAAAAAAAAAAAAAAAAAAAAAAAAAAAAAAAAAAAAAAAAAAAATTCCAACACAGACTCATATACTCTGCAAAACTCTCTTTCAAGTATAATGGAAAAGTAAAATACTTCCATAACAAAGAGCAACTAAAGAATTTCATGATGACAAAACCAAGCCTACACAGACTACTAAATGATGCTCTAGAGAGGGAGCAAAATGATCACAACCCCATGAACGAGAATGGAAAGCACCCACCAAATAGGGAAAACAATTAAACACAGGAGAATATGTGGTATGCAATAGCAGTCTTTCAGCTATTCTTTTGTGTACATCAGCAAAGTATTTCCATCAGCACACTCTATAAATGGACTTCTCTTGCACCCTGTGGGTCAAGATTCCATACAGATCTCCAGGGTGGATTTCAAGGAAATAGCTGTAGCTCAGTCCCATAAGTGACACCTGGCCTCCAGTAAGTGTCATGGTCATTATCCATGTCCACAATACACTAGAATTTTGTGTGATATCCTATCCCCAAACTGTCAGAAGTGATGGTCAGTTATTGGCCATTCTAGCATTTATCTTATGTTTTATTCTTAGTACTTCTTTACTATCGTGAAAACATTTTCTTAGTTCAATTGTTTTGAAACATCTAATTTTTAATGAATTAGCATTTAATTTTCTGAATATTACTTAATCTTACTTTTTGTTTTAAGATTTATACTATATCTTTGAATGACAATTTATCTAAAAGGCATCATTTGGTGTCTTCTCCTAGTATTAGAAATTTTAAAAAGTCTGTTTCTGGCCCAGTGAATGAGAGCTTCCAGGCACGCTGTGCCAGAGAGCCTTTCCTAGCATTCTCCGGTCCTGCCCTGCTGCCCTAGACCCATCGCAGCCCGCCCTGTGAGTGAGAACCACCACCCTTTTGGGAGCCCAGCAGACCCGCCAAAACCCAGGCCTGGTGATGTGTGTGAGAGCTTCTGTGCTCTCCTGCCCCCCCCCGAAAACCCCTCCACAGCCAGCCCAGCATACAGGCCTGGGGAGAAACTCTGGAGCTGAAGTCCTCACACTGAACTAGGGTCAAAACCACGAAGCTAATCCAGAAACAAAGCATCTTGTCAAAGGGGAACAACAGGTTCACCTCGAAGGACAGCAACAGGAAGGAGGTGAGCACAGCAGCCAGATCCAAGCTGGGCAAAAATACATGAACTAGAATTTGGTGTAACAATACCTGAATTTCATAAGGTGCTAAGGTTAGAACTGCATCATAACTTTACACCAAAAGTCAGAGGTCAGAGCTACAAGTGATGAAAGAAGCAAGGAGCCAAATGCAATCTCAGGCCTCCAGCCCACCAATGATAAGTGCAGAGGACACTAGCTCAGCTAAAATGAATGAATTAACGAGTCAGAAGCAAGGAAATGACAGCAGGAAGGTACAGAGGAATTCAGACCAGAATTAATGCCTGAAAAAAAAAAAGAGAAGTTTTTTAATGTATGGCATCAGAAGTAATGAATCAAATCCAGAAATATGGGGGAAACCCAATGCCCACCCAGAACAAGTGCAGAGAACACTATTCCAGCTGAAACAGGAATTAACAGCATCGCAGGCAAAGAAGCAAGAGCAGAAAGGTAAAGAGGAACTCAGAACAGAAATAATTTCTGAAATAAAAAAAGAAATCTTTGAAATCATAACATCAGAAGTAGACAATCAATTCTGGAAATATATGGAGGAAACCCAATTTGGAAAAAACTCTGCAGAAAAAGAATTAATAACTACCTCTAAAGAACACATTGACAACAAATAAGCACATCAGAAATATGATGGATTTCTTGAATGAGCAATTCAGAAAAGAAATAGATCGAATGAAGCAGAGTCAAAGAGATATAGAAGAACTTAAAATCTCAGTCACGAGTCTACAAAACCATTTGAATGACAGCGAAGACAGAGTTTCAGATCTTTAAGACACCGATGCAGCTAATGAAAGGATGAGCAAAGATCTTTTGAAAAAAATTAGGATGCAGGAAAAATAATCCATCATATGCAAGATGATGCCAAGATGAACAATGGGAGACTAATAGGCATCAATGAGAAAGAAGGGGTCAACATAAATGATATAAAAAGAATATGGGAAGAAGTAATAGCAGAAAACTTCCCAAATATGAGGAAACAATCCAACATTCAGGTAACTGAAGCATACAGAACACCAAATAACTTCAACCCAACTAAAAACACACCAAGACATATAATAGTCAAGATCCCAGAAATTCAACACAAGAAGAGTAAACTGAAAGATTCAAAGGAAAACCCATCAGAATTACAGCCGACTTCTCTTCACAAACCATGAAGGCAAGGAGAGCATGGAGCAGAGTACTTCAAGTACTGTGTGAAAACAAATTCCAACCCAGACTACTATACCCTGCAAAACTCTTTTAAGTTTGATGGAGAAGTGAAATACGTACATGACAAAAAACAACTAAAAAATTTCATGATGACAAAGCCATCCTTACACAGGCTACTGAAAGATGTTCTAGAGAGGGACCACAATGACCAGAACTCCATGAATCAGGACAGAAGGATCCCACTAAATAGGGCAAACAATCAAACACAGGACAAAAAGGAGTAAACAACAGCAGGTAAATAACATGACAATCATAATTCAACACATTTCAATTATAACCATCAATGTAAATGGACTCAATTCACCAATTAAACGAAATAGACTGGCACAGAGGATTAGGAAACAAAACCCAACAATATGCTATATACAAGAAACACACTTAACTCAAGAGGACATTCATAGGCTTAAAGTCAAAGGATGGAAAACAATACTGCATGCCCCAGCACCTCAGAAAAAAGCAGGGGTAGTAATCTTGTTCTCAGACAGTCTCAACTTCAAACCAAGAAAGATCAAATGAAATAAAGAAACTACTATATACTGGTTAGGGGAAGAATTCAACAGGAAGAGGAAACACTCATAAATATGTATGTACCAAACACGGGAGCACCCAACTATGTAAAACAAATCTTAATAGACATAAAAAAGCTATTATCCAATACCACAATCTTAACAGGAGACCTAAATATGCCCTTATCCCACAAAGACAGGTCAAACAACAAAAAAATTAGGAAAGTAGTAGAGCTGAACCAGAACCTGGAACAAATGGACTTGGTGGACATATACTGAGTGTTCCACCCAACCACAGCTGAATGCACTTTTTTTCAGCTGCACATGGGTCATTCTTTAAAATAGACCACATACTGGTCCATAGATCATGCTTAAGTATATGCAAGAAAGCAGAAATTATCCCATGCATATTATCTGACCACAGTGCAATGAAACTGGAAATAAATGACAAAAGAAACCAGAAAAACCCACTAAATACATGGAAATTGAACAACACCCTACTCAGCAATCAATGGGTTACAGATGAAATTAAACAAGAAGTTCAACAATATCTACAATTCAATGAAAATTCAACCACAACTTACCGGAATTTATGGGATGCGATGAAAGCAGTTCTCAGAGGGAAAAATCATAGCTATGAACTCACACACTAGGAAAACAGAATGGGAACAAATAAACACCCTAATGTTGCACCTCTGACATCTAGAAAAGGAAGAGCAAACCAAACCGAGCCCAAAGATGGGAAGAAGTCCTAAAAATTATGGCAGAAATTAATTCAATTGAGATGAAGAAAAGCAGTTCAAAGAATCAGTGAATCAAAATGCTGGTTCTTTGAAAGACTAAATAAAATTGAGAAACCCATTAGCTTCTAGCTAACCTTATCAAAAAGGGAAAAGAAAAATTTCAAATACAAGCAATAAAGAGTGCAAAGGGCCTTTCCGGTGGTGACGATCTCCCCACAAGAATATGCCTCTCGCAAAAGATCTCCTTCATCCCTCTCCGGAGGAGGAGAAGAGGAAGCACAAGAAGAAGTGCCTGGTGCAGAGCCCTAATTCCTACTTCATGGACATGAAGTGCCCAGGATGCTATAAAATCACCACGGTCTTTAGCCACGCACAGACGGTAGTTCTGTGTGTTGGCTGCTCCATTGTTCTGTGCCAGCCTACATGAGGGAAAGCAAGGCTCACAGAAGGATGTTCCCTCAGGAGGAAGCAGCACTAACAGTACCCTCAATCAAGATGAGTGGGAAGCCGTCCCAATAAACACATTTTGGATATATATATATATATATATATATATATATATATATATATATATATATATGTGCAAAGGGTGTAATCACCACAGACCCAATGGAAATTCAGAAGATTTTCAATAGCTACTTTGAGAATCTTCACGCTCACAGAATAGAAGAAACAGATGAAACGAACAGATTACAAGAATGATACAAATTACCAAAACTGAATCAAGAAGATAGAACAACTCACAATAAACTAATAACAGCCAAAGAAATACTAAATGCAATAAAAAGCCTACCGACAAAGAAAAGTCCAGGTCCTGATGGACTCACAGCTGAATTCTATAAGAAATTTATAGAAGATATAACCCCTACACTCCTCAAACTCTTCAATGAAATTGAAAAGGAAGCTGTCCTCCTAAGGAGGCAAGTATTATACTGATTCCAAAACCAGGGAGAGACACAACTTAAAAAGAGAGCTACATGCCAATCTCCCTCATGAACATGGATGCAAAAATCCTCAATAAACTTCTAGCAAATAAAATACAGCAAATCATCAAGAAGATCACACACCATGATCAGGTAGGATACATCCCGGGGATGCAAGGATGGTTCAATATTTGAAAATCTATAAATATAATACACTATAGTAATAGACTGAAATCTAAAAACCACATGATCATCTCAATTGATGCAGAGAAAGC
>PVKA01023151.1:0-36056 GCA_004027165.1 Ctenomys sociabilis | reverse complement strand
ATTAAGCATGATAAGTTTGAAGCATTTATACTGAAGTGGATGCCACTTGAACATATACTTATGAGCGAAATAAACCAGACACACATGTGTAAATAGTCTCCCTAGTATAACAAGCGAAAAGCAGAAATACAAAAGGAAACATACAACAAGTAAAATCAAATGAGTCAGATAAGGCATAGTGAATACCATATCCTGCAGCATACTATTCACCTTTTCTTCTGAATGGTTAACAATCTAAGATCACAAGTCAGAGTTGGAGAAATAGAAGAGCCACAAGGCCAGCCAACATTTTGGCCCTAGCCTTTCAAGGTCAGAGAAGACTCAGGACATTGGACAACCTGTACTGCAACATCATGAAACTCAGGTGAGCTCCAAATTTTCTGAACAAGGAGATTATAGAGCCACAGAGGAAAGAGATTGAAGTTCTATAATGTGCCTGGGGAGAGTCACATGAAGAGAAAACTTTCTCTCAAGCTCTCACAGAGAGCAAACTGGTCAAGCATTGGCCCTGACTCATCCACATGGATGACACAGACAAAGGATCTACAGAATAATGTACAGGACTACAAGATAAACCCTGAGAGGACTTCACTGACCACATAGGAAATATAAAGTTCATGTGTTGGTATAAAAGTTTTGATCTATCTAGGTCTTAACCATCCAGCAGAAAAGTATAAAGTGAAGTATACATTGTGGAACCGTAATATTAAGCTGAGCTGTAAATGGCTATGGTCGACAATTTCTTTGAATAACTCACTATTGTTGTAGAATGCTGGACTGTGTTGGATTGTGGTGTCGAGTTCAAGCACCTGAGTTAGTTGAATGTCAATAGAGTTCCCACCTTTGACAGGTGTAGACAAAGGGAGGGGTATAGAAAAAAAATCATGATGTGTATGTATAGACCGTACAGTTGGGATAGATAACGCTGTGCTTCTCCATAATTCTATGAGTGGCAAGTTCTGCACTAATGATGGTTGGACAGGATATTTTGTCAGCTTCTAGTACTATGGTCATCCAGTAGGAAAATAATTATTGAATTTTTGATATAATTCACGTATGAAAAATAAGATAAGTAAGCAGCTACACTCTTAATTCACTAATAAGAGATACGTGCTAAAATAATATCTGTAAATATAATATCATGTATGCACCTTGTACAATACCAAAACATTATGAAAACAGTTTGCAATGTATTAATTTATCAAATCTGCATTGTTAAAGTGTCTTGAAACTGTCTGGTTGACATTTGTAGGTCAATGAAATAAAATAAAATAATAATAAATTAATTTGCTGTGTGAGCTGGGCATCATTCACCTTTTTTGGCTCTCTTCTCTGCCCTGTAAACTAAACAACAGCCAACTCTCTGGGAGCTTATCAATTCAGAGAGCAGAAGGGGATGCTGGGCTGCTTTACCGTGGATCACAAAACTCAAATTCCAGGCACGGAGAGCAGCGGGACTCACTCAGGCTGTAAGTCACTGCTGTAAGTCCTAGAGACGCTGTGCTGGTCATGGGATATGTGATATGAATGGGGTGGAACAGAAGTTGTTTCGGGCTTTGTCTAGCTGTTCCCCCAAAGTCTCATGAAGTTGTGGGGCAGACTTCTAGCGTTTGTGAATAATTCATAATCTGGTGCTGGGATTACTGGTGTGGCTGCTCTTGGGATTATGGAAGTGAGTGCAATACCCAGCCTGGGGCAGACAGCCTGAGTGCAACATAAGAGATAGATTTGCTGTCTGTTACCCTTACTCCCCGCTTTGGCTCTTGCTGTTTTGCTATTTCCCACTGCCATGAACTGCTGCCCTCTGCCATGTACCATCCTGCCTTGGAACCAGAAGAGTATGGACTGAAACCTTCACAAATGCTGGGCTATAGAAATTTTTCCTTCCTTACTTTTGAGTGTCAGGTATTTTGTCCCAGGGACCAGAAAAAAGTAACCAAAGTGGAAGTCTGTCAAAGACTTAACACACAAGCTGCTCACTATGCCAGGCCCTGCCTGAGGCTTGCAGCATGCCATGGCTTATTTAATTTTCATTAAAACCTTTAAAGATAAGTGCTATTATTATGTTTTTGTCCTTCACTAAGAGGTTATTGAGCACAGGGCAGAAGAGGACCATTTACCAAGTGTCATATAGAAATAAGAGGGCAGGTGTGGTAGATCTCAGATAAACGCTCCCATCTGCCTGAATGAAGAGTGTCCTCCTAATTGCAGGGCTAATCTATGAGTGACAGAACCTAGGCAGCGGGGGTCAGGTGCCTCAGTGGGTGAACAACAGAAACAACCTACAGATTGAGATAAACAGTTTTACCAGCAACTCCTCAGACAGAGGACTAATATTTAGAATATATAATGAAGTAAGAAAGATTAGAACCCCCCAAAATAAAAGATCAAATTTTAAAATGAACAATTGTTATTAACTGATACTTCATCAAAGAAGTACAAATAGAAAATAGTTACATGACAAAATGTTCAGCAATGTTTTTTTTTGTTTTTTTTTTTTTTGTTTGTTTGTTTGTTTTGGGGTTTTTTTTGGCAGAACTGGGGATTGAACTCAAGTCCTTGTGCTTGCCAGAGAAGTGCTAGTACTGAACCATCTCCCAGGAACCATTTTTTAAAAAGGTCTTCTTTTATTTTTGTTTTGTTTTTTTGTGTGTGTGGTACCAGGGATTAAACTCAGGATCTTTTGCTTGCCAGGCAAGTGTTTATTCCACCAATCTTTCTCCCTGGCCTGTTTAGCAGTTTTGACCATCAGTGAAATGCATATCAAAAACAACATGGTAGGGCTGGCAATATACTCAGTGGACTTAGCGCTTGCTTAGGTAAGCGCAGGGGTCAGGGTTGAATCCCTGGATCCTCATGCTGTGCAGGCCATGCCTCCGGGGGCGCTGAGCCCATGGTGGAGTCCAGGCATGTTGGCGAGTGGCTGTAATCCTAGCACTAGGGAGGCAGAAATCAGGAGGATGACTATAAGTCTTGACTGTATGTTGAGACCCTGCACAAAACAAACAACAAACAAACAAAAAAACATGGAGATCCCGCCCCATTTCAGAAGGAATGGCTAGCATCATAGCATCATGAACTCATGCATACACACACACACACACACACACACACACACATACACACACACACACTAAAAATGCTAGTCATGTTGTGGGGAAACATAACACCTTCTATACTGTTGATGGGAAAGTAAATTAGTACAATCACAATGGAAATAACTATGGAGATTCCTCAAATAACTAAGGATAGGAATCCCATTTAATGAAGCCGTAACTCTTTTAGGTATCTTTCTGAAAGAGTTAATGACAGCATGTATCGGTGATATGCAAGAACTCATGGGTAGAGAAGCATAACTTACAATAGCTGTCATAAAAGCAGTTTATTTAAGTAAGACTTGAAACCTCCTGTCACTGTGAGCAATTAAACCTTACTTCCCTTCATTTTCAGTGTCAGGTATTTTTCCCAGCAATGAGTGAAGAATAACTGAGACATCATCACTACATGCCACACCCAACCCTGGGTCCCATGAGCTGTCCACCGAATCCAGGAGTGGTGGCACATACCTGTAACCTACAGATACATGCATGTGCATATGTGCCTGTATATGTGCATAAAATGGAATATTACTCAGCCATAAGGAAGGATAACCTTAAGTTGTTTGAAGGAAAATGGAAACACCTTGAGACCTTAATCCTTCATGAAGTAAATCATACACTGAAGAGGTTAAAAAATCACAGGATTTCTCTTATATGAAAAGCCTTAAAAGTAAAATATTTCAAAAGCAAAATAAAGGATAGATTATAGATAAAAGGGATATTTCTCTTCTTTGTGAAGAAAGAAGGGGTCTTGAAATGAGGAAGATAGGAAGGAGGTGAGTTTTCATGAAAAGGATTAAGATGCGACATGTCTGTATGCCAATTCCCCACAATGAAGACATTTATAATGTATCATAAACATGCACTAATAAAGTTCTGGAAACAAGAAACAGGTATAAAAATAAAAAAGGACACAGCCTGACATAGTGGGGCAATAAGCCTATAATCCCGGGATTCTGCTGGCTGAATCTGAACTGTAAATAACTGCGGGTGCTCAATGACCCAATGTGAGACTGAGCTCAGTCGGATGTAGTGTAGAGTGGAAGTGCTAGCCTTAATACCCAGTGCTGAAGAAAGAACAAAGTACCTGTAACTATCTTCCTTATTTATTCATTTATTTTTTAATTTTTATTTCCTTTCATTTAAGTTATTTCGAAACAATATCAAACAGAGAAATTGTAAAGACCTTTTGTGGATTTAAGTTTCATTTCCTGAAAATATTTAAATGAGTTGGTGGCATAATGTTCTGTGACCTTGTAACATCTGTGTGTTGTCTTACAGTAAATACATTATCCATGTAACCATAGACTTATCTAAATCACAAAATTATCTGGGGAGATAGGTAAGGGTCACAAGCACCTGCCCAGCAGGCTTAAAGTCCTGAGTTCAATTCCTGGTACCAAACAAACAAACAAACAAATGGACAAATAAATAAGTCCCAAGGCTGGTGAGATAGTTCAGTAGACTAAACACCTGCTTATGCAAGCTTAAGGACTAGGGTTCCATCTCCAGCTGGTATGGTTTGTGTCTAGTTGCCTCCCAAGCCTCATGCAGACATGAGTTGGGGACTTGATTAACACATGATCCACTGGGATTGTATGTGATCCAAGACTGGGATTATGGGTTTTAGTACAGCTTTCGTTATGACTGTTTATTTCCCCCAGCCTGGGACAGAAAGCCTGAATGTAATATGAGGGGGACAGAGAGATAGACTCCCTGTTGCCACTGTTCTGCCACCAAGAACTGGATGCTCTTTGTCTCCTAGCACTCTGCCTTGGAGCCGGCCAAGTATGGGTTGAAACCTCCTATCACTGTGAGCTATTAAACCTTACTTTCCTTCATTTTCAGTGTCGGGTATTTTTTCCCAGCAATGAGTGAAGAATAACTGACACATCATCACTACATGCCACGCTCAACCCTGGGTCCCATGAGCTGTCCACAGAATCCAGGAGTGGTGACACATACCTGTAATCTCAGTGCTGGGGAGGCTGAAATCAGGAGGATCATTATGAGCTGCATATTAAGACCCTGTACCAAATACATTTAAAAAATAAAAATAAGTAAATAAATCACAAAATTAACATTGATGCATTAAATACCATGCCCCCTATCAATAGGAGCTTTGTTCTACCACCAACAGCCACAGAACCCAAGTACAATATATAATATGGTGCAGTACTTGTATATAATCTACACATACTTTAATAAATATTTCATAGAATATCTACAATAGCTAACGCAACATAAATTATATCTGTATATTACATATATATGTAATAGTTGTTGTTTATGAAATAACAGGAAACAATCTACATATATGTTACAGATGCAATATCATTTGGAGGGCATATGTTTGATTCAGAGCTCATTGAATCCACAGAGCTAGAAGCCACCACATATAGGGCTTTCTACCTTAGGGTCTTTGTCTGAGTTTTAAGAGATTCAAAGGTGCCCTTTATACAAAGGGGAATTGGCCTATACTTTAGTACTTACATCTCTTTATTTTCCTGTAACCTACAACCATCCTTCAGTCTTACCTTGCCTTTTGAAAGTTTGACTTCTTCTGAAGATTATAAACCTGTTCCTTGGGCAAATATCTCCTAATTTAGATTTATCTGATAATATTCTGAGATTGCGTGAGGCTACAAGTCCATGGCAAGAGAACTGAGATGAGGAGGAGCACCCTTCTTACATCTTATCACACAGGGCTGAGCTTTGATTTTACCTTTATTGGTCAATGTTTACTTGTATCTCTAGGTAAAGACAATGTCTAACAATCCTCTTCATGGCAATATACTTAGTTTCTCCTTTATAGTCAACATTTTATAAGAAATTTTGGAAACCAGGAACATATTCCAACTCTTATAAAACTTCCCATTTATTGATTTATTGAAATGGGCATACGGATGCATCATTGCCTATTTTATTCTGTGGACTATAATGTCACTGTTGGTCATGATTTTGACTCTTAAATTGCCCAGATTTAGCCAGTGGGAGGTCCCGACAAGAAGCGTCTCAAGTGCAGCATCACTTGTCAGTCTCTGCTTATGCTCTGTCATGAAGGGGGCTGTTCGAGCTCATCTAGTAGGCCCTTCTCCAACAGTGTGGACACGCATGACTCCCTCGATACTCTAATGATTTTGAACCTGTACAGACAGACATCTTTCTCAGTCCTATGAGAATTATCGAGGAAGAGAAGAACTAGAAGAGGAAGAGGAGGAGGACAGACAACATTTTGATAGATTTTCAAATGGAAAAGGGAATTCTAAAACGTTGATACAGAAAAGAGTTTTGACATGGTGTAGAGTGTTGGAAAATCAGTCCTCCAACACATTAAACATTTAACTAAACAAGTACAGCTCAGTAGATAGGACCGTGGCCAGAGAAATAGCCTCCAGTTTTTGGGAAGGATGGTGAGTTCCTACTGAGTACAAAATCTGTATCTAATGCATTGAGTGTTCAGTATGAGTTTTTTTTTTTTTTTTTTTTTTTTTTTTTTTTTTGAGAAAAGGTCTCACTATGCAGTTCAGGCTGGCCTTAAACTCACTTTGTAGCTCAGGCTGGTCTCGAACTCACAACAATCCTCCTGCCTCAGCCTCCCGAGTGCTGGGATTACAGGCATGCACCACCACGCCCGGCATTTAAAATGATGTTGGGTCAACTTTTATCTAAAACCCCTTTTTTTTTTCCGGAACCAGGGATTGAACTCAGGCCCTTGCACTTGCCAGGGAAGCACTTACTCCATTGAGCCATCTCCCCAGCCTAGTATGAGTTTAATGAATACATTTGATGTTCTTTTTCATCCAAATTCATCAGGGAGGAGTGACCTGGAGATGGATATAACTACTAAATCATTGACATATGAGTTGGTTCTCAGACCAATTTTCTCACTTTGGAAACTCAAAAAGCATTTAGCTCTCAAGATATTGTCTATAGTTCTTGGGAATTATTTCTATTTCCAGACATCTTTTAAATTCAATGGTCTCTAACCCCCTTTTACTGTAATCTGTGATATATATTTGCATCTGAACTCTGAATCAATAGGATTAGAATTATTTGTTTGTGACAAAGGAATCCAACTGCCTAAAGTTTAAAAATGATAGAAGTATGTTATTTACATGTAATAGACTGGAGAGTCCTATAACCTTCAAGAGGGCCTACACCCTTCAAGGTTGCTGCCTGAAATCTGCAGTGCATCACCACTTAGATCAATATGGAGCCTCATGCACCAGGGATTTCTTTCTGTAAATAAACACAATTCTATAAAATTGTACATTAAACTACATTTTTAATTAACTGAAAGAAATCACACAGCCATACCTTATTTCTTAGTCTGTTACTGCTGCTATCACAATTTAAAAGCACCAGAAGTTTACGTCCCACAGGCCAGGGTAGGAGCAGGGAAGTTGAAGATGAAACCAACAGCTGGTGTAATGTCTGGGAAACCAACAACTTGGTCTCTGCTTCAGGATAATGCACTGTCATGTTGTCCTCACAGGAAGCAAGGTAGAAGGACAAAAGGGATGTATGTCCCCCTTTAGCGGAAGATGTGGAAAAGGGACAACAAGAGAAAGAAAGACTAAGAGACCCATTATAATATCTTCAATAAGAGCATTGATCCCATACACAAAGGCAGCCTCACTACCTCACAATGGACCCACCTCTTAACGCTGGCAACTCAGGATTGTTAAATTCTCATGTGTGCATTTTGGAGGCAGACACCCTTTGAGCCACAGCATCTTATAACACACAAAGATCGGAAAATTAAATTAATTTTCTGATTTCCACTAGTTGATATAAAAGTGAAAGATTCCTTTGCTATGATGAGGGGAGAAATAGACACAGAGAGACAAAATCTACATAGAAAACTTACTGGCATGTGTGTCAGTAATGTATACTTACATGCCTACTTCTCCCAGGTGGGCCTATATATTTCAGTATCTACAATATTTATTCACTGAATAAACTTTTAATACACAACCACTATAATTCACATTTCAGGTGCACTGATTGCATGGAGAAATTGATACTTTAAATATGTTATGAATAATCATGATTTTTCCTCTATATTATTCCCAGAACCTCCTGCATTGTCAAGCACAGAATAAGCATTTATAAAACTGTTGTCAATGAAATCAATAGAAGATGGAGTTCTGTATAAAACCTTCTTTAATTATTTTATATAGCCTAAATGGGACTTATAAAATCTAGTGCAGGATATAAGTTTAGTGTCAGAAGACAATATGCCTTAGATTAATTTCTGTCTCTAATTCTGAATGGCTTTAATTATTTCACTTTCTTTAGAATGAGGATATTAGTGGCTGTTCTACATAGTGCACCAAGGGGTATCATATATGATTATATGTGGTAGGTGTACAGAGGAGTATATGACACATTTTAAATACTCAATAAATTTCATCATTTTCTAGGAACAAGCCTTTTTTCCTCTTTCTTTAGATCACATTCAGATTAATTCTTTTGAGAAAAGTTCTAAGTCTTTAAGGACAGAGTGTCACAGTCCATCTGTCGCTTGTAGGTAGCATACACATACAGGAGGACATATGTAGAAATGTTATATAGATTGAAAGGTCACTGCTACCTTATAAATATCTTCCCTGTGAGGTTGCCACTGTTTGATTGCTGAGTTCAAAATGGTACCACACTTGTGGTTTCAAGTAGTCATATTCTTTTTTTTTTTTTTTTGTCTTTTTGAGACAGGGTCTCACTATGCAATTCAAGCTGGCCTTAAGCTCACTTTGTAGCTCAGGCTGGTCTCAAACTCACAACAATCCTCCTGCCTCAGCCTCCCCAGTGCTGGGATTACAGGCATGCGCCACCACGCCCGGCTACTCAAGTAGTCATATTCTAAAGCTTACAGTGGTGCTGTACCCTAGATTTACATTGTGATGACTGTATCCTATGAAGACTAAGGCAGAGTGGGAGTGTACACCTTTAATCCCAGTATTCTAGAAAGTTGAGGCAGAAGACAGATAACTCAGCAGCCTATGGAAAACTTGTTTCCCAATAAAAATTAAAACAAGGGCTAGGCATATAGTTCTATCAGCACATCCTGGCTTCAACCTCCTCTACTGACAGAAAAAGAGTTTGTCTTGAAAGAAAAATCCAAGAGCTGTTAGAGAGCACTCTATGAATAGAATACTGATTTTCCCAATAGAATATCACAGTTTTTGATTTCTCTTACACTTGAAATACAAAAATGCTAAGATCATTCATGCAATCATATTCTTCTGTTTTTTCTTCCTTCCTACTTAATTTAAAAGAATCTCTGTCTCTGTTTGTCTCTGCCTCAATCTTCTTGGAAAATATGGTGTCGACCTCCTGCAAAAAAATGTTACAAAGGAAATCACCCAATTCAGTGTTGCTCAGTTAAAGAACATGCATGAAATACGAAGGCAAGTAATCCTTGAACTTTTGGTAAAGATGCAAAGAAATAACATGTGTTGAATACCCTGCTGAGTGTGTGGATTGTGATTAAGCAGATGCAGAGTGCAAGGGCTTTGAGATTAAAGGCCAGTATTTAAACTGTAGATCCCAAACTTACTGAATTAATGAGGATTATTTAATATATTCATGCCTCAGTTTCCATATCTACAAATTAGTGCTAATTCCTGTCTTATAAATATCCAGTAGGAGACAAACCAAATATTCTGTGTTGGACATTTAACTGGAATATAAGTTATTAAATATTTTAATCCCTTTTAATAGAGTGGTGGCCAAGACAAGTTCTGAGATAAATTCTCTGAGGTAAAATATGATTCAAATTTCAATAAAAATCTATAGAACTCCAGGGCCATCACCCTGAACTTGTAGGTCTTGGTTGTGCTCATTAAATTCATATAATAAACAAGTAACAAAGAAATAAAAATTACATACATGCTCTGGGTTTATTTGCAGATATTTTCATTTAATTGCCATTACTATAAAACTTCCCCAAGTGATTAAAAATGTAGCCAGATGTGAGGAGTCCTGCACTAAAGCCTAGTTCTTTGGATTTATTGGGCATCAGAATCGTATCGAAGATCCAATAAAACACAGATTATCAGGCCCAGTTCTCAAGGCTCCTGATTCAGTAGGTTTTGAATAGAATGCTAGAAATTGCTGAACAAATACTCAAGTCATGCTGATGTCATTGGTATGGAAACTGTATTTTGAGAGCCACTATTGTAGATACTATGTCTTTTACTTTTGCTTGCTTTCTCAGAAATGTACCTTGTCATACAATAAGGTCCCAGTTGTGACTGCTCAGTGACCTACAGATACTTCCAAAAGGACACAGTGCTTATGATAAGAACAACTACACATGAACCCATAACCTCCACATGTGTCGAGTACCTTGACTTCCCTTTCACAATCTCACTGCTACCAAGCCAACCCTCCAGGGATATGCTACAGAAAGAATCCATCTAGGCAAATGGGTGATTTGTCTCTGCATGCGTTGCTTGGTAAGGTAATCTTCATTGTCCTTGAGACACTGGCAGAGAAATGTTTCCGTCATAAGACTTGCATACATGTTAAGAAAGAGTCTCATGGGAGCTGTCTAGTGGTGGACAATACGGAGCTAATGTGTCCAAAGAAGGAGTTAGGTAGAGAATTTTCCTAGTATGGATCTTTCTTTACTGAAAGGACTTCAATGCTGCTATGAAGAAGCTAGCACTGCAGGCAATCTCTGGAACAGGCTTTTATCATAAGCTAAGATGCACTGGATTTCTATATTTGACTGAAATGACTCAGACATGGAGATAACTGTTGTGCTGAGATATCCACTCAACTGACAGTGAAAAGCCACAACTAGGTCTTCACAGAGGATTTGAAAAACCTTGTGACTTTCTGGTATTGTTAATGTTTTCATTCATTAGTGGATACTCTGTATGACAAATTCAGGAAGGGCATGTACATACACTTGATATCTCTGTAAAATTCAGTTGAAAGTCTATCTCTGCCACTTTACAAAAGTAGGAAATGGGACTTGTCATGTTATCTTTCCAAACTCATATTTCAGACCTTTAACATGATAATAATGATCACCAACTTGTAAGACTATTGTTTTGTTTCACAGTGATGCTATAAAGCATATAATATATGGTATTATATATATTATCGGATATCATGCACTGAGCATTGTTATTTTCTATAGTCATATATGCAAGCAAATAAATGTTGCAAACACAAAATGCAATAAAGAAAATATCTACCAATATATTAAGCAAGCTAACATTTTTAGGGTGCTTTATAATAGCATGGTTTCATCTACGTGATTTAACTTTTGTGGAACAAGATAGCTCCCATCTTTAGCACAAGGGTGAGGAGTATCATGCATTGATTTATTCAACAAAAGACACAAAATGAGCAAGCAGAGGAATGTAGAACATTGATGGAGTTGTCAGAAATGGGCCCCATTCTGGGACTCATCTTTCTAATATGATAATTGCTATTTATTTTATAGACCTGCACATGACATATCACCACTGAAACAGCTTCTAATTCTGCCTTTGTTATTAACCTCACTTTTCAATTCCTTATCAACCTTGGGCAAGACTATTTTCCTCTTCAAGCATTGATAGAAAAGTGAGTTCAAGTTTGCTTTAAAAGAAATTAATCTTAAAGCTATTCCTACATTTCAAAAGGACCTTGTATGAGAATGTTAATAGCTACTATTAGGCTAGGAATCAGCCCTGCTCTAAAAGGGAAACAAGAGTACAGGTTTAGTGGCGTTTGATCAAAGAAAATAATAGGATGTCTATGAAATGTTGCCATAGAGCAGCTCAGTATAGAGAAAGACCTTAAAGGAATGACACGCTCAGCCCAGGGGTTTTCTAGCTGGCTGGGCTTATATAACTTCCTAAACCTTTCTGGGTCTCAATGTCTTTCTTTAACAATCATGCATACTAATCCATACATTATTTTCTATCCATTTTCTACACTATTTTTTGATCCACATAAATGCAAGGAAGGAAGGAGAAAATGGGAGAAGAAAGGAAAGCATAGAAGGAAGAAAAGAAAATGACACATATAATCAGACAAGGATGCATATTAAATAGACACAATGAACATAATAATTGTTTATTTATTTACCTATTTTTGAGACAGGGTCTCACTATTTACTGGGCTTGAACTCACTATATAGCCTAGGAAGACCTGCAACTCAGAAAGATCCTCCTGCCTCAGCCTTCCAAGTGCAGGGATTACAGGCATGTACCACAGCACCCAACTGAACAGAAGATTAAAAACCGAGCCTTCTTAGAATAGCCTATTCTTCACTACCACACTGGTGAATAATATTTAAGTTTTATGTTTTGATCTCAGAGGAGGTATTAGAGTTCTCACAGAGAAAGTATCAAGAGAGTGAGAGCAGACATTGATTATCTGTATTGTTCACAGCATAAAGTACAGTTCTATCTGTCCCTCACTGAGCCTCTCCATAGCCTCAGGAGGTGCACATTTTTGTCTCCAATGCTTACAAAGAAGAACTCCAGACTAACAGCTTTGGGGTGAGCCTGAGTTTACAGGAATGGCAAAAGAAAAACATGAATATAAACCAGTTTGGCTTCAAAGTCTGTGTTGTATGCAGTATGTGGCGTAGGGGCTGGGGCGATGGCTCAGGAGCATGAGCACCTGCCTGCAGTACATGATGTAGCTCTACCCACAATAGCCTGGAATATTAAAGAACAAATCAGCAAACTATGTCACTAGAGTGCCTCTGCCCCCTAGGAGAGTGTCCATTAGATGAATTCTCAGGACCTGTGTGAGCGTCCATGAGGGGCATGCTGCTCACGCTCCGTCAGGTTTCTTTCAAATGAAACCAGGTGCAGAAAGTTTAGAGATCAAGTGACAATCTAGGCAATTAAAGGCCTGAAAGAGCCCAGAAAAGATGCAGTTTTCAAAATACATTTTCACCATGGAAGGAATGCAGATTGATTGAAGTTACAGTGTCACTCACAAAGTTTGCTAGTCTTTTTAAGAATGACATTAAGAAGTGACAGACAACTGATGGGGACAGACATTTCAATAGAGTTGACAGAGGGACTGAGAAGCCTCATGAAGAAAAAAAAATAATGCAGGGAGAGATTTGCATAATGAGGGATTGTTTCCATTTTTTTCTATGTTTTAAACTTAGATGTCGATATAGTCTCTTTCTGCCATTTTTCAAAATAAAAAAATCTGCATTTGTATTTATCTTTTAAGATCTAATACAGATTATTGTGCTTTGCATTTCAACAAAAACACTTTAAGTAAAATGCACTTTATAAACTAGAATACATACAAAAGAGTCCTAAGAATTTGGGGAAAATGTAGAGATGACTGAGTTTTTTGCACTGACACATGCTTAAAATTAGGAGCTCAGAGATTTTTTTTTCTGAAAGCTCTGAAATTGGAACATCTCTCATTAGTTTCTCATCATAAAACCGAATGGGTGTGGGTAAGGTTGTGAGCAAGTAATACAGGTATTTTCTAGCAAAATTTGCAAGAACGAAATTTGGATTACAGATGTTTCAAGACCATTGTCACTTAGAGAGTAAATGTCAGGTTTTGGATTGAATTTGTGTTCACGCCTGTCTTATATGCTCCTCCTATTGTCTAATGTACAACTTCTATTGCTTTTATGAAGCAGAAAAGACCTTCCAGGAGAGAGGGAGTGTCACTGACCAGTGTCTGAGTTGGAGAACAGTGGTTTAAATTACACAATATGTAAATTTCAATTGACTCCCTCATGAAATCTTCTTTTCAACATAGTTGGGGTTTGCTGAGCATTCAGGAGAGGACCACAGCTTGGCTGGGGTTCAGGACACAAAGGAAAACTAAGTCAGGCTTCCTTAACTAGGTAGTGCTTTAGTTGTTATAACCCATCATGCCAGGACTTAATTCTTAGTTAGACTTGGGTGTTAAAAGTCTATCCAGAGCCAGCAGGATTGAGATAAAACACCTATTTAGGCAAGCTTAGGAAAGCTCAGGAACTGGGGTTCGATCCCTGGAACCACATGCCATGCACCAGCCTGGCCTTCAGCATGGGCAGATCAGGCCATAAAGTCTAGGCATGCTGAGGCACTCCTGTAATCACAGTGCAAGGGGAGCTTGAAAGCAGGAGGATCACCACAAGTCTGAGTTGTGTAGTGAGACCCGGTACCAATAAGTAAGAATAGTAAGCCAGAAAATGTTTAAAAGTTCTGATTTATATGCAGTAGTGAGGAGTTAGATCCAGACAAACAAAATTTCTTTTTATGCCTAAAAGCCCTTAATCAATTCCAAAGAGCATTGTTAAGAATTATGAATGTATGAACCACACAGGAGGGTTCGTTAAGGCTTCTCATACGATGAAGACTTGATTGAGAAGTTGTGAGATACACAGAAAAAGAATCTTACCTCCTGAAAATACATTTTTAAATATAAATTTTAGTATTTAACAACATCCAAGTGACAAATAGGTTGTCTAAGCATGAGTTCTTCATGCTCAATAGTGAGAATCGTTGAAAAAAGATGTGGTATTTCTATATAATGCAGTATTACTCAGCGATTAAGAATGATAAACTTGAAGCATTTATATTGAAGTGGATGCCACTTGAACATATACTCATAAGTGAAATAAACTAGACACACATGTGCAAATATCGTGTAGTCTACCTAGTATAAGAAAAAAATGCAAATAGAAATGTATAACAACTGAAAACAATTGAGTCAGATAGGGCAAAGTGAACAGCATATGCTGCAGGGTACTAATCAGCTTTTCTTCTGGATGGTTAATAACCTAATTTTACAGATCAAAATTGGAGAAATAGAAGAGCTGCAAGGCCAGCCAACATTTTGGCCATAGCCTTTCAAGTTCAGTAAAGACTCAGGACATGAGTGAACCTGTACTGTAACATCATGAAACTCAATTGTGCCCCAAATTTTCTGATCAAGCACATTATGGAGCCACAGAGGAAAGAGATCAAAGTTCTATAGTGTGCCTGGGGAGAGTCACATGGAGAGAAAACTTTTTCTCAGGCTCTCACAAAGAGCAAACTGGTCAAGCATTGGCCATGACTCATCCATATGAATGACACAGACAAAGTATCTGCAGATACAGGATTACAAGATAAACCCTGAGGAGACTTCACTGACCTCATCAGAAAGAAAAACTACATGTTTTGGTATATAGGTCTTGCTCTATCTTGGTCTTGACCATCTGCCAGAAAAGTATGAAAATGAGGTATACAATGTGGGAACATAATAATAAGTTTAGCTGTAAATGGCTACGGTCGACAACTTCTTCAGATAACTCACTATTGTTGTGGAATGCTGGACTGTGTTGGATTGTGTCATCAAGTTCAGGCACCTAAATTAGTTGAATGACAATGGAGTGCCCATCTTTGACAGGTGTAGACAAATGAAGGGGTGTAGAAAGGAGTGTGTGTGTATGGACAGTACAGTTGGGATAAATATGCTGTGCTTTTACATAATTCTATGAGAGGCAAGATTTGCACTAATGGTGGTGGACAGAATATTATGTCAGCTTCTAGTACTATGGACAACTACTAGGAAAATAACAAGGTAGAAAGTATTATTGAATCTGTGATATAATTCAGGTATAAAAAATAAGATACATAAAGAGCTACACTATCTTAATTTACTGATAGAGACATCTGCTATAATAATGTCTGTAAGTATAATATCATGTATGTACCTTGTACGATCCCAAAACATTATGAAAACAGTTTGCAATTTATTAATTTAGCTGTTAAATTAATCCATCCTGTTAAGGTGTCTTAAAACTGTCTCATTGATATTTGTACTTCAATAAAATAAAAAATAAATTAACAAAAATAGTGAGAATCAGAAGGAAATAAGGAAATCATGGAAAAACTCCTGGACATTTATGCCTGAGACAAATTTCCCTATTAAGTAAATAAAGAGATGGGTGAGGGGTGTTGGTGCCAGAGCAAATTTTCATTGTTTGCCTTTCAACATCAGTTTCATGGATAGTGTGGTCTTTACTGAAAGCAGGCCAGAAAACTGGTGTGCAAAAATGAGCTGTTTTATGGCGGCTGCATTTTCCCCTATGTTTTCACAACTTTACAAGCATAGAATTTGTGTATCAGAATTTGCAGCCAAGATTGCCAGTTAATAGTTCTCTGGTGCTAGTGAAGTAATTTCTTTGGATCATTTTCATTAGTGGCCAAATAATGAAAAAAAAAAATGACTTGAAGGGCATGCAACCCTTTTGGTTTCCTAAATAGAGAAATATAGTATTAAAACAATGCAAAGTACTGAAATTAAGGCTATTTTAAAATACTATTTTCATACACATACTACTCAATGCTGTATTTGTAAATGTAAAAATAACATAATTATTCTTAAAATATTTTAGTAGAGATCAGAGTGGCAAAATGGAACACAATATCATGAATTAAAAATCCAACCTTTGGCCTTAGCATTTGCAAATCGGATGAACTTTGACAAGTTACATACAAAACACTTAATGTAATATAGGAATTGTGCACAGCATTCAAATCGATGTTGTAATTCTAGTATGAATGTTGAGAAGAACTCAGATGCAATGGACGTGATGTCCACTCTTTCATAGTGATCCTGGAGTTATTTTTACAATTATAGTTAGTAACACTTGCTTGTTTCTGAATATATAGCCATCAATCCCTTACTGATTACACGAAGTACATGATCTTGCAAGGAAAGTATTATTGAATTCTCCTCCTCAATATCGAGCCGTGTGCCAGCAAACAGTTGAATCTCAATGAGTATTTGTTTAGTGATCAAACAATGTGTTTTCAACAAGAGGAACAATATTTAACCTAGTTTTTCGTCTAACTATTAAATTTTCAATTACTTTGCTCTGCTAAATTTAGTCTACCTACTGAAAGCTAATGCTAGCTTTGTGGCCTTGAGTAAATCATTTTCTCCTCGGCTTTTTTAATTTACTGCAGTAAATGAATGGATTGGAGAAGTCTACTTTTTTAAAGAAACAGCTGAAAATGCAATTGTAAATCATTGGCTTTTAATTTTACTTAAGTGTTTGGATTTTGAATGTTAAACTTATTTGTGAAAATCCTTCTCTTAAGACTTATGAAATATAATTCCATTTTATTTAGATGAATTTCATGGTTTCATTACAAGAGAAGAATAATATAATCCACTTCACATATGGTCAAGTTAAAGTGAACTACTTTTTTTTCAGATTCGCTAAAATTATATTCAATTCCCTTTTTTTAATTGCATCTTATCACAACAACACTGTCTTAAAGAAATTAAAAACTCATTTTAGGTTTTAGAGAAAAGGAAAGTATGACTTACTAGGCAATTGTGTTGTATATTATTTAAGCCAGGAAAAGTGAGACACAGCAGAGCCCCTTTAGTCTGATCAACTTGTGTTCCTCACCTGGGTCTTACCTGCATTTTGCATGGAAATAATTACACCCACAGATGTACTGCAGGCTTGGGCTAACCAGAGTCATGGAAATTGGACCTTAAATAGAAAATCTGACTGTTTTAATAGTGATTTTTCAGGATAAACATTTACCCTCCAGAAGACTTGTCACCACACTTAGAAATAGTTTTAGCTGCCATAACTTCAAGACTGAACTAGCTGCTAGCTGGTGACCCCTGTGAGGTGAAAGCCAGGATGGTGATAAACAACCCTCCATCCAGAGGAATACCCCTTGGTAAGAATTATCAGTCCCCAAATGTCAGTAGTACTAATCTTAAAGATGCTTAAAAGCCTCTTGGATACTCTGGAAGGTTTTGTGCTTCTTTGAAATCTATCCATCGTTTTTTTCCTGTAACTTTTTTTCATGATAATATGATTTATTCTACATGTACTGCACTGGTGTCAAAGTAATATCTATAGCAAAAGTGTCTCTGTAATCTTGGTTTCTACTATGCTATTTCAGCCTCCAGACACTGGGGGATACTGCAGCATAGGAGAGGGCACACTGCCATGTCAGTCACTTACACGAGGACCTCTGGCACAGTCATCAGGCCCAGCAGTGTAGCAAGCCACTATCAGTTGCTCCAGGACCATGCAGCTTGAAGAAAAAAAACTACACAGTTCCACAATGCAAGATTATTTCAAGAAGAAGGCACCAGTGTTCTATACATATATAAAAGCTCCCCATGGATTGGCTGGCCAGATAGTGCAGCAGACTAAAGGACCTACTTAAGCAGAGCACAGCAGTTGGGACTCAAACCCAGCATGTTGTGCTGGCCCTGGCCCTGGGGCATGCTGAGATGTTGATGGAAACTGGGCATGGTGGCTCAAGCCTGCAATCCCAGAGCTTAGGGGACTGAAAATAGGAAGGATCACTACGAGTCCAATCTACTCAGTGAGACACTGTAGATCCTGTACTAAATACATAAAAATAAAAAAAAAGGTTCCCCATGGGATCCTGCCACCAGAGCTTGGACTGAAAGTCTCATGAACAGAAACTGAGGACAGCTGTGTCCACACACCAGTGGCTGTGTCCCCTCCTGCACAAGCATATCTCTGCTGTCACAGAGACAAGACATAAGGCCAAGGGCAAGGTGGCTCTTTGCAGCAGATCAAGAGCTGGTGAAGAAGGTTCTTCAGTTCTGCCTGCCTAGAACCAAGTTAGAAGTTGCTCTTCTTTCTCCTCTTAAACTCCTGCTCTCTTTTTATTCATCTCCAAGTATGTAGTTTAATCCTTTTTCAGAACCCATGAACAGATTAATTGATAGCTTTTCTGTACTTGTGTACTGGGAAAGGATCTCTCTTCGCTGACCCACAGCTCAAAATCAGATCCTACAATGGAGCTGTCATCTGTGTCACATCTCTTTCTGGAGCTCTCTGTGATGGCCTTCAGTGGGTGGTAGTCCCCCAAGTCCAGTGGCATGGCCTCCAGTCGGCAGGATGCAAATTCAGTCCTGTAGTTCCTGAGGGTTGTTACCAGCAGCATTAAGGCAGGACAGGAGAAGCTGCTGAAATGCTGTTAGGGATGCTGTTTGGAGTTGTTGTTGGACCTGTTAGAAGCTGCTAGTTCTCTTAGGCTGTTCTGCTGGAGTGCCTTGTCATTCTGGCTTTCCTGATGAACTTTGGAGAAGCTTGAGTATTGATTCCTGGCTCCACTGGAAGGCCGCCATCTTGCCCTTCCTGTAAATTTTTATAGCTTTGATATTGGTTACTAATTTCTGGGGAAACATAATTTTGTCCTTTGTGCTATCATCCAAAATGAAATTTTTCTATTGTGTAAAGAATGATCTGTCTGGAAATGTTTTACCTCATGCTTCTTGACACTAAATCAGATCCTCTATTTTTCTAAAATAGCAATAGTAAAAATTAATATTATAAAGTTTTCAACAGTCATCACTCTGTAAATAATCTCCTTGTACTCTGATCATCTATTGTTTCTATCTTATTCTAAAACCTTGACTATGAACTCTCTGTGCTAGAGATCTCTCTAGATCTATACTTCATTGGAAAGTTTGGGATGGAAAAATATTGGCCAATGAGTACTAAGCTACAGATAGGAAAAATAAGATCCAACATTCCTATTCACAGTAGGGTAAATGTAAATAATAATATACTACATAATTTTAAAAAGGTAGATTAAAAAATTCAGAATTTTAGGGACTGGGGAGACAGCTCAGTGGAATAAGCACTTCCCTGGCAACTGCAAGGGCCTGAGTTCAAGCCCGCATTCTGAAAAAAAAATCAGAATTTTTTCACCAGGATTACATTTTAAATATTTGGAAATATGAATACATTTTTCCTGATTGGAGCATTATACATTGCACCCATGCAATTGAATATCACACAGTACCTTCTAAATATATTCAAACATTATGTGTTAATTAAACACAAACATTTTTACCCCAGATATAATGATGAGACCCTATGACTTCTCTGCACTCGAAACTCATTGTTCTCCATGTATTCTGAGTTCACTCTGTCCCTTAACCTCTAATTTTTCATATCCAAGATGAATATGGTAGATATTTTGTACTCTGCCTTGATTTTGCTTCAGGATCAAAGCCTCTGTTTCTCAGTTTTAAGCAATATTAGGAATACCCCATGCCCACTGACCACTGTCTGAACTGCAGGGATGCATAGCCAATGTAGAGATACAAATCCCAGTTACCTTAATTCAAAGCTGATTGGCTCCAAAAAGCCAATCCCGCTCCACAGCTTCCAGGGGGATTCTTCTGAGGGCTCACTATCAATTGCACTAAAGGATAGCTTTTCTTTTTGCCCAAATCTACCTTCATCACTTTCTTATAGGTATAATTTCTGAAAGCATTCCCAAAGAAATGTTTTCAGTGTAAACCCACATCACAGAATCTCCCTCCAGGGAACATATTCTAAGTTGCTCAGTGATCCAATCCAGAGTTCATGAAACTTACCCGTTTTCAGAAGTTTTAACTGAATCCTGGTATTTCCTACTCTTGTCCCATGGTAAGAAAAGCACGTTTGTACTAACATTTCTTCACAGTGTGCTCACCATGAAAACAATAAGTCAAATAACCTGAAGTGTTAGAGAAAACTGGATCTCTTAGCATAGAGTTGACTAAGTCACTGAATAGTAAAAATTTAGGATATCAGTCACATAGGACTGCATTTATATTCATCCAAAATAGCAACGGTGACAAAATTCAAAATGCAGTGTCACATCCATCACTGTTAACACATCTGTCAAACAAGATAGTTGTGTACTTTTTCAAAGAGCTAATAGGAAACATCAACAATATAGCAAGCTACTTAGCACTATCAAGGCATGGCTCTTCCTCTTTAATTAAATTTTGTTTCTTTCTCCAAGTTACAAAGGAACAATAAATTTTCATTGCTGGGAATTCTGTCATTCTTAATGGTATTATTCACTGTGACTTAAAGTATGTTTAATATTCTCATTCATGGTTGGTCCTTAATGTTCTCATAGTATCTCTGTGTTGTGTTTGTTTCCACCTTTCGCTACTTCTTTTACACTCCTTCAAGCACTTACCACCTTGTCCCATGAATCATGAGGACTTTCCTGAATTTCAACCTCCCAATTCTTGGAGCACACACCTGATTTCTGTCAGGCACATATGGGCAGTTCTTTTCTCCCATCAATCATTCAAAAGACTCAATAACTAGTTGCAGGAGCAACTAGGTTCTCATATTTTTAATCTTATTTAAAGGTGTCAAAAGTAGAATTAATGGGCCACAAAAAGGTACTATTAAAAAAGCTAGATATAAGAAATGAAGTTCATGATGCAGAGATTAGACATTTATTCTGGATGCATGGGATGAAGGTATATTTGCCAAAATGACATAAATACAGTGGGAAAAGACTTCTGAAAAACCAATCTTATGAATTGCACATAAATATCCCTTGCCCATATTCTATGTTGCAAGGTAATTTCCATCAAAGGCCATGGCAAATGGCCAGCACAGAATACCTTTATCAGAGAAAATTCTAATTTTAATATTCTGGTCCAGTCATAGACACATCTTACATGTACAATCCATCAAAAACCCCTTCACATCTGACCCCCAAAACTGGGCAAGACTCTTCAGGTTGATACCCAAAGAATAATTTCTTACCAATGACTGAAAACACAACAGTGCTGAGGCATAAAATCATGGTATCCTATTTGCCTTGAAACAAACATGTTGCCTTCCTGACTGAACTGGAAGAAGGAGATGGTGCCTTGTTAGAGATAAGTGAGGCCCTTGCTAGCAATAGCTTTAGAGCTTTAGCTAGGCTTCTTATATCTAAAGAAAGACAACTAATGTGCTCTGTATGTCCTTTCAGTTTTGGATATGTTTTTGATTCTGATTGCCTACAGATTTCAGATAAGCATGATAAGGGTAAAATTAAGTAGTAAACACATTGCAGATGAAATTTTTGCAAATTTGCTTTTTTAAAATCAGGAGTGGAAAAGGGTATAGAATACTCCCTTATCAGGCTGGGGAGATGGCTCAGTGGAATAAGCACTTCCCTGGCAAAAGCAAGGGCCTGAGTTCAATACCTGGTTCTAACCACCGCCCCAAAAAAGAATACTCCTTTTATCACTGTGCACTGTTTCAAATTTATCTTTCTCAGCTGTGTGTTTGCATGAGTGAGCACTGAGTAATTATTCAACTGCTATTTGTTAAGTTGTAGGGTAGAATAGGGATACTCCTGATGAGGTTTCTGCGTAGTATGCATTGCTAAAGCCTGAAGTCCTGAAGAAGGTTGCCTTTATGTTTTTGGTTTATAGGTATTTTGTGTTTTCTTTCTGTATTTTTCTGCTGGAAATAAATGAGTCTCAGCCTCTAACAAACTATTAATAGGACAGAAGTTACAGGACAAGACATAGGGTACATTATGAGCAAATTACATGCAACTTCCTATAAATTCACAGAACACATTTGCTCATACTAAATATACCATAATTAAATAACTAGTTCAACAAGTGTATTGCATATTGAATTCTATAAGTTTCTACAAACTGACCTACTTACTGGGTTTTATTAAAATGCATAAATAAGAGCAAATCACTGGTTCTTGTGTTCTTGTTCTTTCATGCATACATTTCACTGAGGAAAGAAGACATTATATATCTATGCATCATAGATGATAGATTTAAAAATTTAACTATATATTTATTTTCTTCTACACTTAATGGTGGCGTGAGCATATTTAGTTCCAAAGATCATGTTACTGTTGGGTGGATATTTGACAGTAAGGGTGTAAGAAGAGAAGTAGAAAAATTAAGAAAATGAATACTAAAATATCTCAAGTGAGAACTACTGATTGCATGAACTACATTGTGAATGGTGAGTACAGTGAGCAGTGGCACATAGTGCTTGTGCTCCTTAGACACTAAGGATCATGGAACTCTAAAACACCAAGGTATTTGTGAAGTAAAACAGAAAAAAATTGAGAATAAAGAGAAGTGTGCCTTTTTCCCCCCTAACATTCACTCCTTGCTCAACTCGAGGCAGAAAATGCAGTGACTAATATCACTGTTAGTGGGGTGTGGGATGATGCTGAAGAGAACTTTGGGATTGTGAATTATAGGGGTCCAGAATAAAACCTGTGACTCCTCACTAGAAACCACTGGGCCATGATCGGGAATATGGAATGGCAGCAAAATGATTTTCCAAAAATACACTGGATGAAATTATTTAGGAAACAAAACTCAGCTCCATTCTGAGCCATGGCTCATTCTTCATCTCAATCATTTAGGTTTTCCTGTGTCTCTGTGTCATATCTGACCCACAACTGAGACTCCAACAGACAATTCTACAGGCAACCAAACAGAAGCAAAGCATGGAGCAGCCTGAAGCAGAGCTTGGTTAAAAACACATCCTTACTTAATTCGCCAACCCACTTCTTAGAAACTTGTGAGAGATGCTGAAAGAAGTGGCAAAGCCCATCTTTGTTCACATGTCACCACGAAAAATGGACTTAGTGTCATTAGCACCAGGGGACATTTTCCCACAAACAGGTTTTCCCCACCCATTATTTGATTCTCAGCTCTGCGTTATATGACAAGGTAACATTTTTATGAACAACTTGAGTGCCTGCGATCAGCCTTCCTATGAAATTAGTTTTGTCCCAAATGCCTGTTATTCCAGTTGTTAAATTATTTCATGTCATGCTCCAGGGCTTATGTAGTATACAACAATCAAACGAGAAAACACTTTGCATAGCATTAAAGGCCAAATATTCTCTGACATTCCAGTAACTGAACCACAGCCAAAAAAATATGTTTGCTAAGGTTCCTTGCTGTCTTGATTGCCAAGCGAGCCCAGCTAGGGAGATACTTGCTTGCCAAATGTCAGGACTTCATTAAGATTGTTATTATTCTTTGTGCATGCAGCATAGAATGAATGCTGTTTCATCTAAAGGTATCATCCATGGTGAAGATTACCATTACAATTTGTATAATTATTGCAGCACCAATAACTGCGTACCCTTCATCAAACATTTATGCAACTGTGCTGTTTTTTTCAGCAATGCTGATTTTCCAGGTGTTTGATGAACTATTTCCTATATATCATCCTTGTAGTCCAACTGAATATCTAATTTAGTTGTGCATTTCTAAGTACTGAAGGGTGAAAGGCACTGGGGGAACTAAATAAGATTTTTTTTCTCACAGGTCAGTGAGAATGAGCAGGAGGGCATTCCCTGGGCTGAGAAAGCCTGCTGCTATTTAGTTAGCTAATCTCCTCACTTTTCTCTAATCAAGCAGGATAATACTTCCCCTGATTTACCTTCAGCTAGAGATCATATTAGAATGATAAGATTTTCTACATAAGTGAAAAAGAAAATAAAAGACACTGTAAAACTAGTGTTATATGGATAATACACCCAGACAGATATAACCCTTTTATTCCTGATATCCGATAGGATAGATAGGTATTCTCCTAGAACTCTAGACCTCAGTCCCTCACCACGTAGACTATGAAGACTGAATTCTGAACTCACACTACCACATTACAGAGAGCTTTGCTGCTCAGAGATGTGCTGTGTTAGAATTCTTACTAGGTTCAGAAGGGAGGGGAAGGCTTGTCAAAAGCGGATATTTGTGGGTAGGGAGAAACACAATTTCACGGAATTTTGAGAAAGAATGCAGTAGAAACAAAAAATCAAACTAGCAAACAATTTCAATTTTCCTAGGCTCAGTAAAAGAACAACATTATTGCCATAGAGAGCAAATTGAGTCAGATGCAAATTTCTCTTTAGGAGAGTGATGTTTAAAGTCCTACAAGTATTTACTTAAGAAAGGGCAATAGGGTTATGTAAGTTCTCAGCGTTAAATTAAAACAGTGCCTTATATGGTATTAAAAAGTCCCCACCACCATTGTAGCATGAAGGCCATGGGCCATTAGCCTTCATTAGCAAATCAGGGCTTGGACTAACCCTGCTTTTTCTCTGATTATAAAGACTATGATACAGTCCATGCCACTTAATCTGGACCTAGGTACAAAGCACATCTTAATTAAGATGCCCCGCTGGGAGCCAATTTAATGCAATATATATAATAGGATTTCAATTCTGCTTTGGCGTTTTCATGCTAGATAATAGGGGTGGCTAGCGAAGCTTTATGTCACTAATTTTACGAACTGAATACAATCTCAGTATCTCAGCATGAGTATTTTGAAAGCTCTGAGGAGAAAAAAAAATGAAATAACATCAACTATTTTAGAATGGTTTTGAGGGAACAGCTTTTAAATTTCTTTTCATCAGTGTCTCATTTTTAGGATCTATGTTTAAGTGCATTGATAATAGCATCAATTGATCTGTCTTTCTTTGTGTAGGGACATTGCAGGCAGCTCAATACAATTTAGAAAAAGGTGTTTTCCCCCAAACTCATGGGGGAAATGCATCTTTTTTGATGCATTTTAAAAAGAAAGACGATCCACTTGGTATACTTAATTTGAAAGACAATGAAGTGGATAATAAGGAAGTATTTAATAAAATCAGACTTTGGAATATTTATGTATTTTTAATATTTTAAAAAATTATGATAAAAATCATATAGTTTGATTGAAACAAATGCAATCATGTGCTCATCTGTCTGTCCACCTACCTGCCAATTTACCCTCTCTTCTGTACATGCCTGTGTCACCCAGTATTTATTCAGTAACTCATTTATTACACAGAATTTATTGACCCATTATAAACTATTCAAATCGCAGTTGAAGGTGCTGATTAGTTAAGATGTCAGTGTACTTACAGGCTATGAGCCCTACAAGAGCAAACTAGCTCAGCAATAGGAGTGGTTGTAAGGAGCAGGAGAATACAGCGGGCTTTGCTAGAGCAGCTGATAAAAAAATGCCAGGTAAGTGTTTGCTAGATGCATGATAATAAAACCTAGAAGTGGACGAGTCAGTGTGAACAGGCTAGATTATTCCAGTAAGATATTTCTGAAAATTTCATCAGGTGCCTGTGAGTTCAGAATGGCAAGCTCTTTGCCTGGCTTTCATTTGCTTTTACTTTCCAGTGCCCATGCACATGCTAAGAAATTTGTAGGTTTTCTTCCTCTTTTTTTTTTTTTTTTTTTTTGGTAGTAGAGAGAGAAAAAGAGTGGTGACATGAATCAGTTACATAATTCACTTAACTGTGATCCACGCACAAGTGAGGTCCTGGTCTACAAAGGAGCACACTCCCTGGTACCTTACATATTGATGAGCTTTAAAGAATAAAAGATAGGAAGCTAGAATACATAACCTCTATTCATTTTATTTCACTTTGTTGAGATTGGAAGAAAGAGCACATCATTGAACTGTAACAAATGGAAACTCTGGTTTCAGTCACACTTCTTTCTTGGAATAAATGGTAGATGACTTAAATGGTTCTTTTAATTTAACTATTTTTCAATTAATTTCTCTAATGACATTTAATGGGTTATCTACTGGTTATATCCTGTCTTTAAAATAATTACATATTTTAAATTAAACCAGTCATTTTGATTCCTTATATCCACAAGATTTTAAAGGCCAGTTAGCAAAGTTATTTAGTTACTATCTACTCTGCATTTTAACTTCTTTTAATGTAGATTATATCACAAGCTAAGAAAAGCTGTTGAGAAGCTATATTTTGCAAACAAAGGTGGAAGAATGAAAACAGTTTGCTGAATGGAATTTCTTTCAAACTTATCTCTATAATCATGATGCTTCCCCTGGTTTATAAAAGATGTCATAAATTTTAAGGGATATCACAAGACAACTGCACTCACTTACTGTGTCTGATGCATTTGTTCAAAAGAAGAATATGTGAATATGTGTGTATTTATGAGTTTGTGTGTAAAGCTTTCAACTGAGTAAAATTATATAAGCCCCCCCCAAAAGAAAACACCCAACCAACTTATCTCCAATACAGCAGGGAGCCAAAAGACTAATAATAATACATATTGAAGCCTTGAAAATCATTCAATATATATTTTATCTGCTCCCCTCATTGATTCATCACTGGAATCAGATCACTCCTTTCTTTTGGTTAATTAATCACTTGTAATTCAGAACATGCAGTATTGAGTAAGTGGTATGAGCAGTTCACACATGAGCAGGTGATCTGACCATGGTTTTTCCTCCAAGTTCACATGACTTCAAGTGACAAAGCAAACCCTCTTACATGTGTACAAGCATTTGCAACATATTAACAAATGACATTACTATCCCTACCTAAAGATTTTCTCCAATACAAATGATGAATAAAATCAAGGCACAACCATAGGAAAGGCACTGAAACTCTATCACTTAAAAGGCTATATTTTATCATTGGTGGATAAACTATCCAGTATCTGTTTTATCATCTCCATGCAGCTGATGAGAGATAGGAGAGGCTGCGTGACTGGCTTGAGGTGATTAGGTGTAGCGCCTGTGCACAATCCTGACCAGTGCTACCGTAGCCCGCACACACCCCTCACTGTCACCCTGTCCATCAAACTCTGTGTTTGATTGCCTTCCACAAGTCATCCTAGAGTTGCGAATTTTATAGTGAGTCTGAAAGCCATGTACCTTTGCCTCTCCATACTGTTTGGAACATTGCTGTTCTCTTCTCCTCTACACAAATACATGGAAGCATTTCTTGAAAACGACAAATATCTGTTCATTATTACACTTGCACAGTTTAGGTTGCTTAATTGTTCTGAAGCTGTTTGTTTGTCTTTGTAAGTGACTGCTGGAAGCCGGGACAACAACAGCACCATCCTTTCCAGTTACTCTAAGGATAAAAAGTGCTAATTGAAAAGGATGGCGACTTTTTCTTTGCTTCTCAGCAGCAGCTTCCTACAGTCCTGTCCTATTAGGCTTTGACTGACTCGACTTCTGTTGCCTAAATACCCATCCACGACTGCTCCATTCCTTTTTCTTCTTCAAGTAAACTCCAATACCTGCTTGGTCCAGGAGCTCTTTTCTTTGATTCAAATTATTGAGGGGAAATATGTCTGTTTCTCTCTCCTACACTCAATTCCATTGATTTACCTTCTTCCTTTCAGTCTGGACTGATGCATGGATAATCATCTTAGAATTTGGTAGGCAGATTTTCTCCCAATTTACTTTTCTTTTGCAAACTTGTTTTTAAGTGTTAGATTATTTTCCCTCCCATATATAGTTTAGAATAATCATGTCTTTATTCAAATAAAATGTGCCAATTTCTATTAATTTTATTAATTCTGTATACTTAGGTAGAATTGAAGGCTTTACTATAGTGTTTCTTCCAGTTGATAAACACAGTATGTCTCTTCACTTATTTGGACCTTTGATTGTTTTTCATCAATATCATGCAGTTTTCATTAGAAAAAATGATAAAATAAATTAATGTCTTTCCAATGAACCATCTTTTATTTCTGGCATAAATGTCACCCAGGGATAAAAGTTATTAACAGAAACACATTTTTTTTTCTTTTCTTTTTTCTTCTGTATTTAGGACAAGGTCTACAGTGTCTCAGCACATAGATCAGACCCAGTGATCCTCCTGTGTTCAGCCTCCCAAGTGCTGGGATTACAGTCACACACCACCACACCAGTCTCAACTGCTGTCTCCTTGAGCCACATGGGCAGGGCTGGCATTGCTCACCAAGGGTCAAACCCCAGCTGCTACGCTCTGCCTAAGCAGGCACTTCATTCCTCTGAGTTATCAGGCCAGCTCCACATGTTTTTTTTCTTAATCTTCCCTTCATATTTGTTTGTGTCGCCCCCATAGCTATGATCAGAGCAAACAGAAGGAAAACAAGTCGATCAAGTGGCTCTTGGACTAGGTCATAACCACCCCAGTAGTAGATAAATAATTTTGATCATTTCTAAGCAGAATGGAGGGGTCTAGCTTCCCCCTGATCTCCTCTACTAATATTGACAAGCTATTTCTGTTTATTAGTTTCCAAAAGTTCATCATAAAGGAAGCTAGAATCTCAGACATGTATTAGTTTTCCATAATAGCCAATGGGATCGCTGTCTCCTATTTTTCCTATTTTAGAGATTTGGCCTTACCTTCTGAAGAGTTAAAAGTAGGAATTAATATTCATTAAAATAAGTCTTACCATTTCAAAATGTTCTATGAAGTTGTCCCATATCGTTCTAAATGAGTAATGTGGAGCTCTTCTGATCACATGCATGTCCCCTTGTCACTGAATGCAAATTCTCAACAAAACATAAAGAATGGATGAAGTAGCTGCTTTCCTCTATATCAGTCTTTAAATGCCTATTTAATTTACTTATATGTTTATTACACAGAAATATTTTGGTTCAGTAGAAAATCTAACAGAAATTCTTTGGATTTCTGGTGAGGGTAGAAATCCTTTTACCCGTTAGTATTCTTACATACCACTAAGTTTCTTGGGTGAACCCAATTTTTCCAGCTAGTATTTGCATGATTATGCAAGTTAATGTCAACCTTATACATTCACCTTTTGAGAGCTACAAGAGGGCTAGCCATACAGCTCAGCTCACTAAGGAGCTGCTTTGCCAAACACAGGGAACAAGGTTTTATCCCCAGGGCTTCATGACCCTGAGTCAGTGACTGTGTTGGAGTGTGATGGTGCACAATTATAATCCCAACACTGAGGAGACTGAAAAAAGGAGGATCATTAGGAGTATGAGCTGCCTAGGGAGACCTTGTACCAAATACATGTATGAAAAAAAAAAAAAACAATTAAAAAGGTCTTGTGAAAAAGGAAGATAGCAAGGCAAATATCACACCTTACTTATAAGTGGGAGATGAAAAATATTTCAGAGGAAAAAAAGTAGAATGGTGATCAGTAGAAAGAGGAGCTAAAATGAGGTTGAACAGCAGGTGCAAAAATGCAATGAGCAGTAGTAACTTCTTTTTTTTTTTTTTGTCTTGTTTTTGAGACAGGGTCTCACTGTGCAGTTCAGGCTGGCCTCAAACTCACTTCGTAGCTCAGGCTGGTCTCGAACTCACAACAATTCTCCTGCCTCAGCCTCCCGGGTGCTGGGATTACAGGCACGCGCCACCACACCCGGCTAGTAGTAACTTCTATAAATTCTATGATCTAGATCATAGTGGTGATGTAAGCAGCTAAGTTAGATAGATATTACAAGCAATCAGATAGGGAGCCAATGCAGAAGAGGGGATGACTTGCAGCTGTGGGCAAAACAGCCATCTCTGCTGTGGGAGGAAATGAAAAATAAACCAAGATGAGAGACAAAAGAAATGCACCCACTTTCTTCCGAGGGCTAAATATCACAGCTCGATATTCTAAACATATATCCACCACCTTGAAAAAGCCAGGGAATGCTACTAAGCCAGCTTCTTACAGGAAAAGCCCCTGCTCTGGGTTCATGCCCCTTGAAATGGGCATTTCTCCAGTTAATCCCAATTCAATCAATTTTACCTGAGCAATTATAGTCATTATGTTCTTGTTTGACCATAGATTTGTTCCCCCCCACTCCCACCTCACAATTTCTCATTTTTCCACTTTGGGCCCACATCACCCCCTAGAAATGCTCTATAAAAATCCCTGGAAAAGGCAGAGTCCCTAGTAACCTACTTGGGACCCCTTTTGTCCATGTCTTAGACAAAATTTTGCTTTCCCTCAATAAATATATTTTTGCTCTTAACCTCTCTTGTTCCTAAAATTCATTTTTGAATTTAGAGATCATGAACTCTACCAGATATCTAGCAGGTGAGGAGTTTCTTTTTACTGTATCAGTAAATGACTACAGTTTAACACAATTTGTTGTGTATTTTCAAAAAACTAGAAGAGGGAATTTTGAAAGTTCCTGATGTAAAGAAATGATTAATATTAAAGGAGATGGAAAGGATAATTATCTTAATTTTTCATTACAGATTATACACATATATTAAATTACTATCTTTTGTCATATAAATAGCTACACTTATTATATCAATTACAAATTTAAAATAATTTAATTAAAATTCAAAACGAGGTCTATTGCTAAGAGGAGGGAGTATAACTGTCCTTGAATTTCAAGGTGGAATGGGAAAATACTGCTGATGGAAAGAGCAGTCACTGGATGATCACACACGATGTTGACTCAAGGCAATTGAACAGATGCTCTGAGCTCTGGGTTTGAGGCAGGAATAAGGAAGGGAATGCTGCCATTGCTGAGCACCAGAGAGAGAGAGAGAGAGAGAGAGAGAGAGAGAGAGAGAGAGAGAGAGAGAGAGAGAGAGAGTCAGACAGACAGAGGCAGAGGCAGAGGCAGAAACAGAGATAGAGAGAAAGAAAGGGAGAGATAGAAAGAGACAGAGAGAGATAGAGACAGAAAGAGACAGAAAGAGAGATATCAGGGCAGAAGGCCTTTGCAAGTCAAGTTAGCACATTCAGTAGCATAAATGCTCTATCTAATCAGTGAACTAAGTTGAAAAAAAACCCCTCAGAATGAAAGAATAATTTAGGGCCGGCGGTATAGCTCAGCGGACTAAGCGCTTGCTTAGGTAAACGCAGCGGCCAGGGTTCGATCCCTGCTTCCGCTTCCCGCGCCGGCCCCGCCTTCGGGTGCCCTGAGCTGGTGATTGGGAGTCCGGGCGTGGTGTACAAAAAAAAAAAAGAACAGAAAGAATAATTTAAGATTTTCATTAGACAGGTTGAATTTTCTTTATGTACTGGACAGCTCCTCTTGTGAGACAGTTTTGACATTTTAGAGAATGTAAATGTCTACTGTAAAAATTATAAAAAACATTTTGTTCTATTGTTTTTCTTATAAAAGATAAAAGTGACACACAAAATGTTGAGGGTTGTTTTGCCTTAAGTTCAAGATTTCTTTGGTTAACTCAAAACTACAATTGAGTGTTATTGATTTTTTTTCCATCACTCTTTCCTTTAGATTTAACACCCAAAAATTAAAAAGAAAATTCAAGCAGACTTCAGACTGTCCATATAGGGAAAAAAAGCAACAGGGAGTTTATAAACAACAATCTAAACATGTCCAATTGAGAGTATATTGAAAATTTAATCTATCAAAACTCAGAACAGTTTATATAGGTTTTTATTACATTTCCCACTGTGTCCATGTTCAGTTGTCTTGAAATTGAACAAGCAAAGAAGAATTTTCATTTTTGTGTCTTTTTTTTAATTCCCTCTGTAACAATAAGGTACTGATGTTTTCTTGATTTTAATGGCTGTAGCTGGCTATATCATTCTTTTTCTGACAAGTACTGTGAAACCAGAGATTTTACTGCAATTACTTTGAGAAAAAAGGAAATGAGCCTCTCTAACGGATAAGTCAATCATTGAAACTTTTGGGAGAATTGTAGTGGGAAGGGGTGGGGACAAAGACAAAAGTTAAATTTTTCAAAGTGAGCGTCTACTCGTATTAGTAATAATATGAGGCTACTTTCTAAACCCTGCTTGAATGAAAGGTACTTTTTTTCTGGTTTTACCCTAGTAAGTCAACTCATATTGCTTTTTGATTCCAGAGACAGTAGAGTCTTCATGAGTTGAAAAGTAATTCAAAGTTTCCACTTTAAGAAACTTAGAGATTATAAAGAATTAAATAAAAAAGAAAATAAGAGCATTCCACGGCACACACAAATTCTGCCTGGTCTCAGGCTATCATTTCATTTTGATCTTCCACCAGCCACTCCTTGATTTCCACTGTTTCTGAGCATTTTCATTTCCCCCAGATGAAACTTTATCCAACTGCATATCAAAAGTTCTTGAAATATATACCCAAACTTTATATTGCCTCTTTCTCTTAATAATTTCCCTCACAGTGTAATTGCTCTCTTTCCAAGCCTCTAAAATTCTGAAGTTTGGGTAGTATTGCTCTTATCCGGGACATCTCCTGTCCCTACTTTTCACTCCTAGAAAGTTCGCGATGATTAATTTTTATCTGTTTTCCTGACTCTTTGTTTGCTCTTCATATACAAATATGGTCTAATATTTATATTTGTAAGCTGCTACATCCCAAGCATTTTATTATGCTGCCTGTTGTCATTTTGAAAGCCCTTTTTATGCTACAGTAACATTTCTTGCTCCGCTGAGGAATTGGCATTTCCCTTTCATATGAACTCAGCGACTTGGTACATTCCAGTTTGTACAGCTATTGGAATTTGTTAATGATTTCTTACTGCACTGCTTTATAAACCAGTGTACAACAGGAAAAGTATCTGTGGCAGGGGCAGAGTACTATAAATTATTGTGAAATTTAAAATGTGATAAACATCGACCAAAGTTTATTAAAAGCAGCATTTGCCTAAACTAAAGGGGTGCACTCACTGAATCTCAGTCTGTCATCAATATTTTTTATATTCTAGGTTTCTGAAAATAAAATTACCATAATTTATAAGTTTAATGTCTACAATTTGTGTTTTTGAATTTGGATATAATTTTATAAAAGTATTACAAAGTGAAAAACTTGCATTGCTTCGCTGAACTGACTCTGCTTGCCACTTGCTGTTTCAGTTCCCTGCTTCGCTGCTCTTCGTGTACAGAAAGATTATTTACCTTCTGCCATTTCTTTTCCTATGTGCAAGTTAAGGCTGGTTATCTTCTCTACCCTGGCATAAGGACAATATAATACAACTTAAATTTCTGTTTTGCCTTTAAACTGAAATGTCTGTTAATTTTTATTTTAATTTATATGAAGAGCAATACACTAAATAAGTAGATACAATTTCATTATATATCACAGAAATATTAATTTCCAATGAAAATTTAAAGTGAAATAATATACAGTGATTTCTGATTCTAAAGATTTACTAAGAATTTGATACCCCATTTTCCCACAGTATTTTGTCCACACTTAAGCCTGTTTCTTCCCTTAATCTAAACATTGAAAATGAAATGAACTCTAACTCAAAAAAATTCTTGACTCTCTTTCTTCTCTGGCTAAGCATTTTTAATGTATGAATCATATTAGTGCCTATGTTTACGTCAAATGTCTTGTTCCCAAGAGTAAGTCTATACCCACGTTGCTTATATTTAAAAAGATAAGAGAATTTATATGTGATGGAAAGATTGTTGAGCTAGACACACAGTGGGAGATATTACTCATATTAGTAAGTCATTTTTTAAATCTCTTCTGGAGATTTTTGGACATCTCCCTAGGATTTATGATAATAGTGTGAATACACCCTTCATTTTTTACTGTAAAAGAAAAGTATTGCTTTAAAAAACACTTTAATGTATTTATTTGGTATAGGGTCTCCTTACACAGCTTGTGCTTGTAGTGATCTGATTGTCTCAGCCTCCTCAGTGCTGCAATTACAGGCATTTGCCACCATGCCTGGTTTCAGTGGCTGGCAATGTGTGCCTGGGGTTCCCACCAGCCTGGCATATGTCACTGGGAAATGAACTCAGGACCTTGCTCTTGACAGGCAGGCACATTGACCATTGAGCTGTCTCCCCAGGCCCAAAAGGATCACCTTAGATAATATGAGTAAAACAATCCAGGAAGTTCAATGTGTGTCCTAAGGTAAGTGCCTCAACTCACCAGCATTTTGTCTGCTGAGATCTAACACATGGAGGTGGTGGACCGACAAAAAGCTCTAAGAAGAAACTTTGTGACTCTAGCATCTTGCTAGAGTAAAGCAAATAAATGTTTCAACCAAATAAAAAACTAAATCAAATCTGACATAGCTATGGCCCTTTTAAGGAAGTACTTAGCACCCTTAAGTACTCTAACTTTCTTCATAAAATATAAATAGAATATTAGGAGAATAACCATCATTATAGATACAGAGTACCAAGTATAAGCTGTGTTCTCCACAACTTACATCTTTTGCTTTACTTGAAATCAAAATAAATTCTGTGTTTTATATTTTTAAAGATTCTCAACAAAGTTTTTGTCTGAAAGAGCATATATTTTAAATACTAATGTGTCAATCAAGAAACTTTCTTACTGTAAAGACTAATGTCTGATACAGTTAGAACAATTGTTAGATGAGATTTTAGCAGCAGGAAGGGTACCATCTGGTGAATTAACATCGGTAGGACACAAATGGAAAACTACATTGCTGGCAGGGCCCGAAGTTGAGAAGGGGTTGCTCAGTGCAAGAGGTCTCAGTGAACAAGGTAGAGCATGCAGCAGTCCCTTTCTGCCAGGTGATAACAGAAGGCAGACACATGCTCTGGGGCACTTGCTGTTGGCTTTGTATTTCCTTTGTGCATCTGTTCTATAAGTGGCTTTACTGGATGTGGCTCCTCTGTCTGGATACAAAGTGGACCTCGCATAAGCTCTGCCATGTCAGTTACAGTTAAATAATTTCTCTCAACTAAAATACTGATGCATCGACCCATTGATAATTTGTAAAGGAAAGCCGCACTTTTCATGCTGGTGAAGTAAGATCACCATTTGATATCATTAAGTGTCAGGCAACTGCAAAATGTACTGGTTTATGTTTTTCTAATAAATTTAGCCAACACTGAGATCTTTCTATCACCCTTTGTGTCTATCACCAGAGGCAGGGGTAAGGAGAGTGTGCTGGGACTGTTCAATGGAATACTGCTCTACCATAAAGAGAGATGAACTTGTGGTATTTGTAGGAAAATGCGTGTACCTTGACAATAGAAGTTCAAGTGAAATAAATCAAGCACACAATCTTGAATATCAGGTGGCTTCTCTTCTGTGGGAAATCCAATGTATAAATAAAGAGTAAAATGAAAGACAGATAAGATGAAATAAGAAGAGCTTTTTTTATTTTATTTATTTTTATTTATTTATTTATTTTCCATTTATTTTTATTTTATTAAAATAAAAATGTCAATCAGACAGTTTCAAAACACCTTAACCATACAGAGTCGATGAATTAATACATTGCAAACTGTTTTCATAATGTTTTGGTATTGTACAAGGTGCATACATGATATTATATTTACAGGTTTTTTTATAGCTGAAATTATATCAAAGATTCAATAATTATTTACCTAGTGGATGACCATAGCACTAAAAGCCGACATAATATCCTGTCCAACCACCATTAGTGCAGATCTTGCCTCTCATAGAATTATGTAGAAGCACAGCGTTATCTATCCCAACTGTACTGTCTATACACACACATCATGATTTTTTCTTTCTACAACCCTTCCTTTGTC